>SEYY01002515.1:17500-20802 GCA_009176605.1 Armadillidium nasatum
TCTGTCTGTCTGCCTGTCTTCCTGTCTACAGTATATGTCTCTTTATATATTATATATATATATATATATATATATATATATATATATATATATATATATATATATATATATATATATATATATATATATATATATATATATATATATATATATGGGTTC
The DNA here is from genome assembly GCA_009176605.1 of Armadillidium nasatum. NCBI lineage: Eukaryota > Metazoa > Arthropoda > Malacostraca > Isopoda > Armadillidiidae > Armadillidium > Armadillidium nasatum. The sequence goes on from SEYY01002515.1 coordinate 17,660, forward strand.
TTGTGAGTTTCACACCTCAGAAAATTCTTTTGAATTTGCCTGCAAAATATTTATAATTACCCATAAAATAACATTAATTATAAAAGAAAACTAATAAAAAGGAAGAAACCAAAATAATAAAATTGAAATAAAAATTTATACGTAAATAGGGAGATAAACAGATTAATTACACAGACGCATAGCTGGGAAGCATTTCTTACTGGGGACTTTACCCCCTCTGCTCCTAACCTTTACCCCCTACCCTCTATCCCCGAACCGTGAGTGGTGGTTATTTATATATATATATATATATATATATATATATATATATATATATATATATATATATATATATATATATATATTATATATATATATATATATATATATTGGTAATCGATATATGGCTATAATATTTAAGAAAGTATCAAATACGAGGCATTATTATGGCTGAGATATCATAAAGTTGTCCTGAAATTGTTATATATACAGTATATATATATATATATATATATATATATATATATATTATATATATATATATATATATATATATATATATATATATATATATATATATATATATATATATATATATATATAATGGTGTGTGTGTGTGTGTGTGTGTGTGTTGTGTGTGTGTGTGTGTGTGTGTGCGTGCGTGTGTGTGTGTGTGTGTGTGTGTGTCTGTGTATGTGGTGTGTAAGTGTGTGTGCGTGTGTGAAGTGTTTATCAATTTGTTTTCTAGTGTATTGAAATTCTCGCTATCTTTTAAAATTAACAAAATAATCATGCCTATCATCTCTTGTTAACAATTTCAGAGTTCTGTTTACTCCTCTTATCCGATTAGCGTAATAAGAGTTCAGAAATGATAACAAAAAGTAGCACCTCTTAAACTTATATCTTTTTGGCTACACTTAAAGAAAGATCTACTAATTAAGTTCATATATTATTATTATTATTATTATTATTATTATTATTATTATTATTATTATTATTATTATTATTTTTTTTTTTTTTAAAATGAAATTTAGTAATATTTAAAAAAAAAATATTATTATTATTATTATTATTATATTATTATTATTATTATTATATTAATTATTATTATTATGCTGAAAAGAGACATAAAGACTAAATCCATATCACCTCTAATTCAGATTCTAAATATTATTTTGTGTGATATTCTGTTCCATTATTTATAAGAATGATTATATTGCATTTAAAAAAAAAAAAAAAAAATAATAATATATATATATATATATATATATATATATATATATATATATATATATATATATATATATATATATATATATATCTCTTATTTAGATATTCTCTCTATTACTATCGCTATTACAACTAGATTTCCGATTATTCCCCAACTCTGGCGGAAATTGGTAGCCTCCGGCCTTTGCCCACCACAGGAGACATAATATATATATATATATATATATATATATATATATATATATATATATATATATATATATATATATATATATATATATATATATATATATATATATATATATATATATATATATATATATATATATATATATATATATATGTGTGTGTGTGTGTGTGTGTGTGTGCATGAATGTATTTATGTAACGGACAATCATACAAGGTTGCTGATTGAAAGTAACTATCGCCTATCTAATCTATCAAAAAATATAATAATAAAAAACGAAATGTGCCAACCACTAAACATCGCAACAACTTAATCTCGGAGTGTTGGAATGCAATGACAACGTAAAGTGATCTTTAATCATTTTGCCGTTGATTTAAGTGGTTTTCCCACGAGCTTCAGTACTGATAACGGTGACAAATATAGTTTATATTGTCGGCATTTGATGATAATATATATATAATATATATATATATATATATATATATATATATATATATATATATATATATATATATATATATATAATATATATATATATATATATATATATATATATATATATATATATATATAAGTTCTATATGTACCTTCACTCACACATTGGAGTGCCTTTGCTCCCACAACCTCCCCGATTCTTCAGAAGTATCCTACAAATTTACAAAGCGCTTACACCTACATTACCTATTAAATAAATAATAAAAATGGTAAAACGTAAATCTGCCTCGGAGAATCCAATAGGGGCAGATTCCAAATATAGCCCGTCATGAACTCCTTACCCCATCACCACATAGGAGTTGGTGGCCTCCAGTGATGGGATTGGTGCTACTAAGACCTCTATGCCGACTTGCCCTGGTTCACGGTCTTCTTTTTTCATTAATTTTTGCAACATTCGCGGCCTTTTTTCTAATCTCCACTTTGTCGAACACCACCTCTCTTCTTCTAGACCTCATCTCTTGTTCTTAACTGAAACTCAGGAGTGTTGAGTGCTCTGACAGCAAACCTTACTCTGTTCCTCTTACTGTCTCTCCTCAATTTTCAGCCAAAGGTGGATGTTGCGCATATGTGCGCTATGATGTGTCTGTTCTCGTGTCTCTAATTTGGAGTCTTCTGAATTCTCTACTTTATGGCTTAAACTTTCTTGCAACTCTACAACTAAATTCATTTGTTCTGTCTGCTTATCTCCTAACTCTACAGACTATCCAAAATTCTTCGACTATCTTAACTCCAAAATAGAACATTCTTTCTTCTTCTCCTTTCTCCGAAATCATCATTTTAGGTGATTTCAATGTTCACCACCGCCAATGGCTTTCATCTAGTTCTCATGATCCAACTGGTGAACTCGCCTTACCAATTTTTCTATCCAGAATAACCTTGAGCAGTTGGTGCATCTCCCTACCCGTATCCCTGACCGTCTTGGTGATGAACCCAACATACTTTATCTTTTCCAAACTTTTTATCCTTCTCCTTATACTGTTAAACTTTTCCTCCTCTGGGTTCATCCGATCATCTTCTTATCTCCGTATCTTGTCCTGTCTCTTCAAGTCTTCCGCAAGAACGGACCCGCCTTCGGCGAGGAGACGTTTCTGGCATTTCGGTGCCACTAACTGGTCTGACTTGCAGTTGTACTTTTCTGATTTTCCATGGAATGATTACTGTTTCCGTGGGAGGGGTCCCTCGGAGTGTGCAGAGCGCATAACTGAGGTGATTCTCTCTGGCATAGACGTACATTCCATATTCTTTCCCTTCT
>SEYY01002516.1:5000-7500 GCA_009176605.1 Armadillidium nasatum
TAGTAAAGCATTTGTAAACGTATAGTAAATGTTCTTTGAGGATACTTCCCCTTCTCTCGAATAATGCTTATTATTCATCGGGTAGACTTTCCCACCTTACCATCACCATCACCATCACAGCCAACGCCGCCACCGCAACCACCACATCACTGAGAAAGAAACTTTTTTTTGCAATAAATTTTTACGTGACGAAAAATTAACATTCCCCGAAGATTTTCACTATATATATATATATATATATATATATATATATATATATATATATATATATATATATATATATATATATATATATATATATATATATATATATATATATATATATATAGTATATATATATATATATATATATATATATATATATATCTATATATATATATATATATATATTATATATATATATATTATTAATATATCTTAGTAAAAGAAAGGTTGAAATTGGCTTTTCAGTCAGAACATTTAATTAACAGGAAGTCCGATTTTATTTTTATTTAATTAAAAAAAATTTATTTTTCATTTTTAAATTTTATTAATCCTGTTTAGCTGGAAAAAAAATTATTAAGAGTAATAAATAAAATATGAAAATGTTTTAATTATTGCAATTTTTTAAAAAAATATTTTTAAATTTTTATTAATTTATTACAATATTTCTTGGAATTTTATAATATGCATGGAACATGTTTCTTCGTAATTATTATTATTAGCAAGAGTTCGTTTAATTAAGCAAATAAATAATTTCAAGTATTTATTAACATGTAATTTCTCAGAGAAATTTGTTGACTTGATTGAGTTGAACATGAAAGGGAATTGAATGTAAATTTGACATTATCAATTTAAAAAAAAAAAATATGTAAATAAATTACTATATTTTATGCTTCCAAAACATTGTTATAGTAAACTAAATTATCCCTTCTCGATTTGTAGAATACTTCACAACAAATTTGAAAACGGTTTTTTAAGTAAATAAGAGAGCTTTATATAACTATAAAGATTAAAATGTTAAATGTTCTTCATTTTATTGCTTTGGAAAAAAAAAATTCCACTAAGTGTGTGTGTGTGTGTGTGCGCGTTTGTGTGTGTGTGTGTATTAGCATGAAGAAAATTAGCGTCATGAGGTTTACATTTCACATCAAATTCCGTGATTCGAATCTCTTCGAAGGAATCATTTAAGTCAAATCCCAAAAGACGACGAAAGTTCTTGCTTCATAATGAAGGAAGTTGAAGCAATCTCTCTCTTCGTATTCCTGTCACATATGAAGCTAAGAACAAATAAACCAACTATAACATAAACTTCACATATAAATTAGTCAGCAAACACAACAAACGGCTGCGATCTCTCTCTCTCTCTCTCTCTCTCTCTCTCTCTCTCTCTCTCTCTCTCTCTCTCTCTCTCTCTCTCTCTCTCTCTCTCTCTCTCTCTCTCTCTCTCTCTCTCTCTCTCTCTCTCTCTCTCTCTCTCTCTCTCTCTCTCTCTCTCTCTCTCTCTCTCTCTCTCTCTCTCTCTCTCTCTCTCTCTCTCTCTCTCTACATTAATCCATCTCTTTCTAACACACACACACACACACACACATATATATATATATATATATATATATATATATATATATATATATATATATATATATATATATATATATATATATATATATATATATATATATATATATATATATATATATATATGTAAATATTTTCAGCTCACGGGCATTGCCCATTTCGAGGGAAGAGGGAAATTTCTAGGAAATTTTTTCGCATTATCCGCATCAGGAATCGAAAGAGAACCTTTAAACACGTGATGCACACTCTACCTTTATGCCACGGGTATAATATATATATATATATATATATATATATATATATATATATATATATATATATGTATATATATATATATATATATATATATATATATATATATATATATATATATATATATATATATATATATATATATATACAATTTTTTGATTAAATAACTTTTACTATAAAACCAATATAGTATCGGTCTAAAATGCTGAACTGACTTTCCCCTAGTTATTCTCCCCTTAAACCCCCCCCCAACTCGCTTTTCTCCCCTCTCCCCCTTCCCCCGTTGAAAACCAATCTTGAGGCTTAACCTTCCAAAAAAAAAAAAGACGTAAATTTGATCAAAATAAAAGTTGAATTTTTTCTTTTTGTTTCTCTTTTAAAATAACGAAAAATTTTATTCTCTAATAAAAAAAAAAAAGAAATTTTTTTTTTTTTTTTTTTTTTATTTATATATATATATATATATATATATATATATATATATATATATATATATATATATATATATATATATATATATATATATATATATATATATATATATATATATATATATATATATTTTAACAGGTTTATTTATGTGAAATTTTATCTTAAGGATAAATGGGTATACATAGAGTAAAATATTCTACATGTTAATACATCATTACATACATTTCGGTTAAAGGTTTGCCCATCATCAGTGTTTTAA
>SEYY01002517.1:0-27846 GCA_009176605.1 Armadillidium nasatum
ATTTTGGAGAGTTTGTTGAGTTAGAAGATAAGTAGACAGAACAGATAAATATAATTGTAGACTTGTAAGAAAATTTTAGCCATAAAAAAGAGAATTCAGAAAACTACATAGTAGAGACTCGAGAACAGACAACATGGTTGCGCAACTATGAGCAACATTCGCCTTTGGCTGAAAATTGAGGAGAAAGACATTAGGAGGAATCAGAGTAGGGCTTGCTGTCCGAGCACTCAAATACCTGAGTCTCTTTTAAGAATAAAAAATGAGGTCTAAAAGAAGAGAGTTTTTGTTCGAAAAAGCTGAAATCAGTAAATAGACCACGAATGCTGCAGAAGTTATGAAAAATAAAGATCCTGCACCAACAAAATTCGGCATAGAGGTCTTGGTGGCACCAACCCCATCATCGGAGTCCACCGACTCCCAATTGGTGAGTTGGAACGAGTGGATGATTGGTATTCTTTGGATGCTGCCCCTCGTTTTATGTTTCGTCATTTTGTTGTTATTATTTTTCAAGGTAATGTAGAAGTAAGCGATTATAAATTTGTAGGAACGTGAGAAGGAGAAGTGGGAGCACAAACACTCCAATGTGAGACGAGGGTACAAAAGAGACCCTCTGAGAAGGTGAAACGCCAAACAGAACTAACCAAAAGGCAATATAGTGAAACGGAATGATCTAGCCCACCCTATCACTCCGCCGTTAAGCCCAATGGGGGTACTTCATCGGGACTGCGTAATATATATATATATATATATATATATATATATATATATATATATATATATATATATATATATATATATATATATATATATATATATATATATATATATATAATATATATATATATATATATATATATATATATATATATATATATATAATATATATATATATATATATATATATATATATATATATATATATATATATATATATATATATAATATATATATATATATATATATATATATATATATATATATATATATATATATATATATATATATATATATATATATATATATATATATATATATATATATATATATATTATATATATATGTATATATATATATATATATATATATATATATATATATAATATATAATATATATATATATATATATATATATATATATATATATATATATATATATATATATATATATATATATATATATATATATATATATATATATATATATATATATATATATATATATATATATATATATATATATATATATATATATATATATATATATATATATATATATATATATATATATATATATATATATATATATATATATATATATATATATATATATATATATATATATATATATATATATATATATATATATATATATATATATATATATATATATATATATATATATATATATATATATATATATATATATATATATATATATACTATATATATATATATATATATATATACTGTATATTTAATATATTTATATATTTATATATTTTCAGCCAAAGGCAGATGTTGCGCTTATGTGCGCAACGATGTTGTCTGTTCTCGTGTCTCTACTTTGGAGTCTTCTGAATTCTCTATTTTATGGCTTAAACTTTCTTGCAACTCTACAACTAAATTAATCTGTTCTGTCTACTTATCTCCTAACTCTAAAGACTCAAAAATTCTTCGACTATCTTAACTCCAAAATAGAAAACATTCTTTTTTCTTCTCCTTTCTCAGAAATCATCATATTAGGTGATTTCAATGTTCACCACCGCCAATGGCTTTCATCTAGTTCTCACGATCCAGCTGGTGAACTCGCCTTCCAAATTTTCTATCCAGAACAACCTTGAGCAGTTGGTGCATCTCCCTACCCGTATCCCTGATTGCCTTGGTGATGAACCCAACATACTTGATCTTTTCCTAACTTCTTATCCTTCTCCTTACACTGTTAAACTCTTTCCTCCTCTGGGTTCATCCGATCACCTTCTTATCTCTGTATCTTGTCCTGTCTCTTCAAGTCTTCCGCAAGACCGGCCCCCGCCTTCGGCGAGGAGACGTTTCTGGCATTTCGGTGCCACTAACTGGTCTGACTTGCGGTTGAACTTCTCTGATTTTCCGTGGAATGATTACTGTTTCCGTGGGAGGGGTCCCTCAGAGTGTGAAGAACGCATAACAGAGGTGATTCTCTCTGGAATGGAGGCGTACATTCCATATTCTTTCCCTTCTACTAAACCTAACAAACCTTGGTTTAACTCTGCTTGTTCTCGTGCTATCCGCCACAGGGATGCTGCCTTCAGGGATTACCGTCGTCTTCAAACTTCCTGAAACTCATGCAACTTGCATTTCATCCCGGAATCGTGCAAAATCTATCCTTCGTAACACTAAAAACTCTTTTCTCCGTAGAAAATGCAACAATCTTTCTGGTTCTACTTCCTCACGCCCTTTCTGGCATTTTGCAAAAAATGTCAACTCTAACTTTTTTTCTTCCTCTTTCCCTCTTCTAGTATCTTCTGACGGTACAACTGCTGTTTTGCCTTCTTCTAAAGCTGAGCTCTTTCTCTAATAATTCTAATTCAACCTTTGACGATTCCGGAGCTGTTCCTTCTCCTTCAACCCTCTCCAACTCATTTATGACCTAAAATTATAATTTCTTCTAAAAATGTCATTTCTGCTCTCTCTGAGCTTAACACTAAGAAGGCGTACGGTCCTGATGGTATTCCTCCTGTGGTTCTCAAAACTTGTGCTTCCGAGCTTGCACCCTGCCTTTGGTAAACTTTTTCGTCTATGTCTTTCTACTTCAACCTTCCCTTCTTGCTGGAAACGTGCGCTCATTCAGCCTGTGCCGAAGAAGGGGAACCCCTCTAAACTCTCTAACTATCGTCCCATTTCTTTAACCTCCGTTCTTTCTAAAGTTTTTGAATCTATCCTTAACAGGAAGATTTGGAAACATCTCAATTCTTCTAATCTTATCTCAGATTGCCAGTATGGCTTTCGTAAGAAACGCTCTACTGGTGATCTCCTTTCCCTTCTCTCTGACTCTTGGTCCTCCTCTCTTCGGCATCTCGTTGAATCTTTTGCTGTTGCGCTAGAAATATCGAAAGCTTTCGAAAGAGTCTAGCACAAAGCTTTGATTTTCAAACTTCTCTTTTTCGGAATCTATCCTTCTCTCTGTGACCTTCTCTCTGATTTCCTTTCCGGTTGCTCTATTGCAGCAATTGTAGACGGCCACAGCTCTTCCTTTAAATCTATTAATAGTGGAGTTCCTCAAGTATCAGTCATATCCCCAACACTTTTTCTACTTTTCATTAATGACCTTGTTTCTGTTACTTCATCTCCTTTCCAATCCTATGCCGATGCCTCCACCCTTCATTACTCTTTTCAGTTTGAAAGGCGCCCCTCTCAATAACAGTTACTAGATGCAAGGAGGGTTGCCTTGGAGCAGCTGACCTCTGATCTATCTCTTATTTCTAATTGGGCCAGAGAGAACATGGTTGTTTTCAATGCCACCAAACTTAATTCCTCCATCTCTCTGCTCGACACAATCTTCCACACAACTATAATATCTTCTTCGAAAACACTCAACTCAGACCATCATCTGTTCTTTATATTCTTGGTGTTTCCTTTTTTCGTGATCTTTCTTGGAAAGATCACATTACCTCTCTTTCTAAACAAGCTTCTAAGAGGTTAGGTGTTCTGAGGCGCCTTCAGTATTTCTTCACTCCACCCCAGTTGCTTGCTCTGTATAGGGGTGTTGTTCGCCTCTGTATGGAGCATGCGTCATACATCTGGAGTGGTTCCATTCACACTGCTGTCCTGGAAAAGGTGAAGTCTAAGGCTTTTTGTCTTTTCAACTCTCCTGCTCTCACTGATTCTCTCCAATCTCTTTCTGACCGTCGAATTGTTGTGTCACTCTCTCTATACTATCGCTATTACAACAGACACTGCTCTTCTGAACTCTCTCGTCGCATACCTCCTCCACTGAGAAGGGTTCGTGCGACTTGACTTTCTACACAGTCTCATCCTTTCTCTGTCCAACTCTCTGACCTCAGACTTAACCACTATGCTCAATCTTACATGTACTCTACTGTGTAAAGTCTGGAACACTCTCCCCTTCTTCTATTTTTCCAACTTCCTATGACTTACACACTTTCAAACGTCATGTATCTTGTTACGTCAGTCTTAAATATGATCAGGGTTCCGTCTTTCCCACTAACTCTGTTGGAACTTTGGTAGGCCTCTGGACTTTGCCCACCAGAGGTGATAAAAAATAAAATAAATAAATAAATATATATATATATATATATATATATATATATATATATATATATATATATATATATATATATATATATATATATATATATATATATATATATATATATATATATATATATATATATATATATATATATATATATATATATATATATATATATATATATATATATATATATATATATATATATATATATATATATATATATATATATATATATATATATATATATATATATATATATATATATATATATATATATATATATATATATATATATACAGGGATGGGCAAAATCACTAAATTTGGTGATTTTGAAAATCAAAATCAAAAACACCACAAAACAGTGATTTTAAAATCAAATTCAAAATCCTCCATAAACGGTGATTTGGAAAATTAAAATCAAAATCACAATCAAAATCACTTCCAAAATCGCTTTCAGAATATATTATAGTGCACTTCAACATTGATAGAAGAAGAAGCAGTAGTAACAGTAGTTGTAGTAGCAATAGTTGAAGGAGAAGTAGGAGAAATAAAAGAAGTAGAAGTAGTAGTAGAAGTAGAAGAAGAAAAGGATCCTAGAAGGAAAAGAAGTAGAAGAAAATTCTAAAAATTAATATTATAATAATAATTTCAGAAATAATAATAATAATAATCAATATTAATAAATATTCTAGAACCATTATTATATTAACAAAAATAATAAATAATAATATAATAATAATAATAATAATAATAATACTAATAATAATAATAATAATAATAATAATAATAATAATAATAATAATAAAAATAAGAAGAAGAAGAAGAAGAACTACAGAACTACAGAACTACAGAGCACTGACTAGCAAAGACTTTACAGTCCACTCAAGGCTAGTCTGTTAAATAATCATTATTGAACTTTGCGATCATAGACCAATTTGCTTAAAATGTGCATCCAATTTCTTCTTGAATGATTCGATGTTGTCGCTGTTCACTATTTGATGAGAAAGACTATTCCATTTTTCAATCACGTCGTACGTAAAAAAATTCTTTGCTATGTTTGTTTGAAATCGCTTGTGAGATAGCTTGTGTCCGTTACTACGTGTTAGGTCATTCAAGTCGTACCGAAAGTATTGCTTATAATCAACGTTGTCAAATTTATTTAGAATTTTAAATACTTCTATTAATTTTCCTCTCAATCTTCTTGTTTCTAGAGAATATATATCTAGTTCTTGTAAACGTTGCACATAAGATTTACTTCTCAATTCTGGTATTAATTTAGTTGCCCTTTATTGAAGAAGAAGAAGAAGAAGAAGAAGAAGAAGAAGAAGAAGAAGAAGAAGAAGAAGAATTATTTTTATAATAATAATTCCAGAAATAATAATTGTAATAGTAATCAATAATAATAATTATTCTTCTAGTTGAAGAAGAAGAAGGGGGAGGGGGTTAAGGAACGGAACGGAAAGGAAACAAAAAAAAAAAGAGATAAAATTAATGCTACCACGACTATAACTTAATCAGAAGTAGTAGTAGTAGTATATTATAAAAATATATAAGTAATAGAAATAAAAATAGTAATAATAATATTTAATAATAATAATAATAATATTAATAATAATAATAATAATAATAATAATAATAATAATAATAATAATAATAGAACCATTTGAATAAATGGATTAAAATTTTTAAATTATTTTTGCCCTTTAAATATATAATATATATATATATATATATATATATATATATATATATATATATATATATATATATATATATATATATATATATATATATATATATATATATATATATATATATATATATATATATATATATATATATATATATATATATATATATATATATATATATATATATATATATATATATATATATATATATATATATATATATATATATATATATATATATATATATATATATATATATATATATATATATATATATATATATATATATATATATATATATATATATATATATATATATATATATATATATATATATATATATATATATATATATATATATATATATATATATATATATATATATATATATATATATATATATATATTATATATATATATATATATATATATATATATATATATATATATATATATATATATATATATATATATATATATATATATATATATATATATATATATATATATATATATATATATATATATATATATATATATATATATATATATATATATATATATATATATATATATATATATATATATATATATATATATATATATATATATATATATATATATATATATATATATATATATATATATATATATATATATATATATATATATATATATATATATATATATATATATATATATATATATATATATATATATATATATATATATATATATATATATATATATATATATATATATATATATATATATATATATATATATATATATATATATATATATATATTTTTTATATCACCTCCGGTGGGCAAAGGCCAGAGGCCTACCAAAATTCCACCGGAGTTGGGGAGAAAGACTGAAGCCTGGTCAAATTAAAGGCCGACGTGACCTGATACACGACGTTTAAAGGTGTGTAAGTCATAGGAAGTTGGAAAAATAGAAGAAGGGAGTGTGTTCCAGACTCTACCAGAAGAGTACATGTAGGACAAGGCATAGCGGTTAAGTCTGGGGTCAGAGAGTTGGACAGAGAAAGGATGAGACTGTGTAGAAAGACGAGTCGCACGAGCCCTTCTCAGTGGAGGAGGTATGCAATGAGAGAGTTCAGAAGAGCAGTGTCCATTGTAATAGCGATAGTATAGAGAAAGTGACGCAACAATTCGACGGGTAGAAAGAGATTGAAGAGAGTTAGTAAGAGCAGGAGAGTTGATAAGACGAAATGCCCTAGACTCCACCTTTTCTAGGAGAGCTGTGTGTGTGGAACCACCCCAAATGTGCGAAGCATACTCCATACAGGGGCGAACAGCACCCCTATACAGAGCAAGCAACTGGGGTGGAGTGAAGAAATGCTGAAGGCGCCTCAGAACACCTAACCTCTTAGAAGCTTGTTTAGAAAGAGAAGTAATGTGATCTTTCCAAGAAAGATCACGAGAAAAAGAAACACAGAGAATATTGAGAACAGATGAAGGTTTGAGTTGAGTGTTTTCGAAGAAGAAATCATAGTTATGTGGAAGATTGTGTCGAGTAGAGAGATGGAGGAATTGAGTTTTGGTGGCATTGAAAACAACCATGTTCTCTCTGGCCCAATTAGAAATAAGAGATAGATTAGAGGTCAGCTGCTCCAAGGCAACCCTCCTTGCTTCTATTAACTGTTGCTGGGAGGGGCGCCTTTCAAAATGAAAAGAGTAATGAAGGGTGGAGTCATCAGCATAGGAGTGGATGGGAGATGAAGTAACAGAGAGAAGGTCTTTAATGAAAAGTAGAAAAAGTGTTGGGGATATATATATATATATATATATATATATATATATATATATATATATATATATATATATATATATATATATATATATATATATATATATATATATATATATATATAAACATACATATAGTAGTAGGGGTATATTGAAGGGTGTCAGTGACAGTGCCAATGCTAAGTGAGGGGAGTTACAGCGCCAAGTGAGAGGAACACGTACCTTCATGAGACCTTTTGGGTCTGCGGTGCCCCCCTGAGGGGAAATTGGGTTGCGTTGCCACCCCTGAGAGGAAACGGAGAGAAATGTCCTCCTTGTCATGGTCTTTCGTGTGGTGGTTTTTCTCCTCTTAATCCGCTTGTTTTTTATTTAATCTTATTAATCCGTTAATCCTTTACTTGTTTGACCTTTTTTGCCTTTGATCTTGCCACAGGTAAGTGCGGCACGTGCCTGTACGTGCCTCACGTTGTTTCCTGAGGGTTTTATTCTAGTTTTATTCTAGCTTTTTTCTAGCCATTTTCCCTCTTGCTAGAGATCTTTCTAGCACTTGGCACCCTTCCTGTATCTTGGCACCCTTCCTATATATCGAGGGGAGTGCCATTTTGGATGAGGGTAAGGCATCATCCAACCAATCACAGGTACCGTTCTTGATAACGTCATAGTTCTAGCTTTTCTTCTAGCACTTGTTCCTCATGCTAGACAGCTTTCTAGCAATAGCATCCTTCCTGATGGAGTGCCTGGGTAAGGTTTCGTCTACAGAATCAGGATGCAGGACGTTGTTGACGTCATCTTCGTAGACTTCTTACCCTATGACGTCATGTCACATGGTATCTACGTCACTCGTCGAAAATTTTTTCTCTTCATCACGTGATTTTTTTCATCTTTTATCCATCACGTGTGTTGACGCCATCTTGAATTTGATTTTGAATTTTCCCGCCAATTCTTCAAGACCTCAACGCCATCTTTTGAGTGAAAAATCAAACTTCCTCTGATATTTTTAGATAAGAATTTAAAACTTCCTCTGATATTTTTAGATAAGAATTTAAAAGTTTTTGTGAGATCCAAGGACGGGATTCGAAACCTCAACCTTTGATTTGAATTCCGTCGCCTTAACCACTAGACCAACATAATCTTTTCTTAGAAAAATCGAATTGTATTCATACGACACATTTTCGACTTTTGTTTGATGATGTTTTGACATGGGAGAATCTTTGATGATGATATGGCTGCCATTTTTTCTCTCTCTTTCTTTCTCGTGGGCGAGGGCGCCGAGCGGAGGTGCGACCGCAGTCACCTTAGCCGGTTGAGATATCCGGCTGTGCACATACAACTCAAATGTTATTGTTGGTATGGAAAAAAGACTTTAAGCGCGAGAGCGTTCACAAACATCTCATTGTTGCTATGACAACTGAAACTTTACTGATATATATACGAGCTTTGTGAATTTCTGAAAACATGACCTTCATCTCCGTAGATTTTTGTCAAAAATCAAACTTCAAAATTTGGATTCGAACGACTGACCTCAGGGATGGTTTTCCAAGACGTTACCAACTACACCAAGAGATCTTTCTAATACAAGTGTGGAAATGTCTTTTAAGTCATGTACATCATTTTTCCAAAATTTCTATTTTTTACCAACATTTATTTATTTCATTTTATTTTTTTTTTTTTTTTTTTTTTTTTTTTTTTTTTTTTTTTTTTTTTTTTTTTTTTTTTTTTTTTTTTCCTTACAAAGTCATAACTAAAATAATTCGTAATTTTCCTTTTCTATTCATATTTTCTTAATTTTTAAAATGCAATACATTAAAGTATATTCATTCATACAATGTCAAAACATCATGCACAGACACAAACTCAGATACGTACATATATACGCTCACACTCATGTATACGTCCAGACATGAAATATAAAAAAATCAAAAAGGGAATGTAAACACATGTCATATTTTATTTCATTTATTACGTAATTACTAACAATATAATCATTCACATACAAATTTTTAATATTAAATATATTTATAATCTTTTTAAAAGATACATTTTTAAAATAAACATTTTATAAAAAATAAAATATAATCCGCACAAGTTAGAATTGGGCGGTTGTAAAGGAAAACAGATTGTCTTTACATGATGAATATTATACATTATTTTAATAATCACAAACATTTTCACAATCGGGAAAAGGAATTGAAACTGGAATATTATCTGTAATACGAATTATAATCTCTAATATATTTCTTTTTTCACTCTCAGTTAATTTATAATCAGTTACATCTCTAATTTTAGTAGAAACTTTATGATAATATACTTTTCTTATTTTCTTCTTAAAACGTATCACATTAATCACAAAGGTTTTATCACTATTAGAAGAGGTTTTCTCAATAAATCCTTGTAGAATAGGAGATCCCATATTCTCCAGTAACACCATTTCAAAGTTAATGGTTCCTGTAGCCTCTTTCAAAGTTGCCGTAAGTTGTATACGATGATTAAGTTCTTTTTCAGTCTCACATAATATAACTATTTTCCTTTAACAGTACGAGCAGAGAGCATATCCTTAGATTTCATTCGTATATATAATACACGAATAAAACTTACTAAATTAGAAATCCCCATTATGGAAATATAAAGTTTACGTAGTAGAAGTCTTCGCATGCGTCTACACTCTACAATGTTTTAATAATTAGTGTCTGCTGACTTTCGTAGTTTCAAGATTATGTTGCGACATGCTTCTACATAACTTCCAGTTGCACAAATCATGATACGAAATGTATTTTTTTAAATTCTCAACTCCGACAATAGTGACATAAGTAAATAGATCATGATTTGAAACATCAAAGTTACGGTACTCACCATCATTAAAGTAAATAGTCTCTCTCCATTGTTTTCTGAAACGTAAACTCTTCAATGTTTATTGGATTAATGATATGATTAAAAGCTCGCTGTTCTTCGTGTATACTTTTCAAAGTATAATATTGTTGATATTAAACACTATGTGCTGTATTTATATATTCTTCAAGCATACTCTTTTCCTTTAATTTTCTTTCAATTAGTTTTTGAATATGTGATAGATATTTTATTTGTACATCACCTGTAAGCCAGAATCCATGAGACGTAGGTAAAAATATATCTTTCATTCTTCGCTAAATTCTTATAGCTACAATATTCTCATAACAGCACTTAGAAACTGTCAATGTGAGTCTCTTATTATCGGTTTCTTTTCCACCACTAATGATTTCACCCCATTGATTTATTGCACTATGATTTAAATTGTTCACTAATCCATTCAGTAATATATTTGCATATTTCAATTAATTCTTCAGGGGTCATTTATACCCGTGGAGTCCCTGTATGTTCTAAGTAAGGACCACATGTAAAATAATCATGTCCATCCGGACTTCTCTTATATAATAAAGAAACTTCACTTTTTTGGGATTTTAATTTCCCAGGTAACAATATCTTCTATGGCTGTATAACCGCGAAGACGTAACATATTTTTAATAGCAAGATGGTATATGAACTGAAAAACAAGTCTGTACTCCACATAGAGTCCGATACTGATTAGTTTGTGTCAACCAATAAGAAAAGAATATGACTCTGACGTCATGTATGAGCTGATTCGTGTTATCCAATAAGAAACGAATGAGTCTGACGTCATGTATGAACTGAATACGGATTGGCTTGTGTTTGCCAATAAGATTTTACGACGTCACTGTAAACTCGATAGGTGATTGGAAGAAAATAATGGGAACTGTTCTAACATGAAGCATTTTTATCACAGAAGATGGTTTAGGGGTGGCAATGAGAAGTAATTACACACCTGAATCTCTTTTCAGAAGATTAGGATAACAAAAATGAACAGTTTGGGAATGTGTTTATAGATAAGATCCATATTTTTTCATCAAAATAGGGAAGGCATGTAATTAATTAAGGAAAAAATACAAGTACCTGGAGTGTCTTTCAGAGGATTAGGATATCAAGAATAAACAGTTTAGGCACGTATTTACAGATAAGTAGCAAAATATTTCACCACAATAGGCGAGGATTAAAGAAAGTAGGTGATTAAGAAACATAAATACGAGTACCTGCATTGACTTTTCAGAGGATTAAGATACAAAAATAATAAGTTTGAGATTGTATTTACAGATAAGAGTTAATATTTCAGCATGCTGGTGGGGAAACGGGGGTAAGAGGAAGGGAATGGGGAGAGGAATCCGTATATAAACACAGCGAATCTCTCAGTCTACGAATTAGATTCTGCTGCTGTCTCCTAATTACTAGATGGATTCTCCCCGTGTCTTCAAATGTGTTAGAGTTCCTGAAGTTCTGAACTGGGAAATCAAGTACGAAAATATAAAGTTTGCATTTCAAATAAGAATAAATGGTGAGCATTATTTTACTTGTTCCACTGTAATGCTGAGTA
Organism: Armadillidium nasatum; assembly: GCA_009176605.1. Lineage (NCBI taxonomy): Eukaryota > Metazoa > Arthropoda > Malacostraca > Isopoda > Armadillidiidae > Armadillidium > Armadillidium nasatum. The sequence goes on from SEYY01002517.1 coordinate 12,139, forward strand.
AAAATAGACCATTGTTTATCTCGGTCGGACAGATGAGAGAAATTTTTGAAACACTTCATTTTTGGACTTACGAACAATAATCGCACTTATTTGAAGCAAAAATTCCTGGAGATGAAATCTGTTCATTTTTAAAACCTATTCTGGATGAGAAACGTTTCGCCCTAAGATATAAATCCAACTCGGACACTCAAATTTTAGATGTAAAGCTAAGAATCCATTGCAAAGAAACAGATGAATTCACGTTCACCAGTTACTGATTTACCATCAGAGGCGCAGATCAAGTAAACGAATTTCTAAAATTTCGTGAAGAATTTGAATTGAAAATTGAAAAAGCTGTAAAATTTGAAGATTATTTAGAAAAAAGAATATGCAATAATCTACGCTATGTATAAAGATTTGAAAAAAGAAGACCCCAACTTTACAAGTATTGAAATAATGGAAAAGGTAGACAGACTTGAATTCGGGAAACGATGGAGCAACGAGGTATTGGATCCACAGATTAAGGACCCTGAAGCAAAACATATCCCTGGTAATAGTATTTTTCATTATATAAATTTCCGTTGTAGAGCTGATTTAAAAAAAACTGTTGACATATGGGATATGTTAGATTCTAATTTATAATATTTAAGTGAAAAATGCTAACAAGTTATTAAGTGATCTTATTATATGTTCAGTGAAAACGGATGTTGATAAATTTATGTTCCGTAGTCCTGCAACGTGTTTAATAGCAGGGCCTACGGGATGTGGCAAAACATTTTTATTATTAAATATATTAAAACATGTTGATGTCTTCGAAAAACCAGCCACAAAAATTATCTGGTGTTATAATGTTTACCAAGAGAAGTTTAACGAGTTTAAAGATGTAATTGACTTCCATAAAAGTATTTATGATATAAAGTCGCTTCAAGGTATAACTGGTCATAAAATAATTGTGTTGGATGACCTGATGCAAAACTTAAATGAGGATATAGCTGAAACATTTACTGTTTATTCTCATCATATGAATATTTCTGTGTTTTTTATAACTCAAAATATCTTCCATCAAAATCGTTATATGAGAAATGTTTCGTTAAACACACAATACTTAATCTTATTTGGTCAAAGACGTGATATGAGTAAGGTAAATGTATTATCTACACAAATGTTCCAGACTCAGCGTAAAGAATTTCTAAAAATATATAAAGAGATAACATCAATTCCTCATGGTTATTTATTGTGTGATCTTCATCCGAAGAACAAGTTTAGAGTTCTACTTCGTACAAATATTTTACCTAACGAGATAGAACTGTATACATTGCTGAATAATGAGTAAACTGGTTAAAAAATACTTACCTAATTATGGATAAATTTAAAAAACTAAAGTCTAAAGATAGAAGGAAATTAATTATTAAAGATGAAAAATTAACAAAGTGTGTATGCGAGATTTGATTAAATCTAATAAAAAGAAACATTCCTTTAAATAAACCTTAGAAAGTTAAGTTACGTCGTCATAAGAATATCATTCGAAAACTTGCTCGTAAAGTAAAAAATCTTAAAAATAAAAAGAAGTTATTGCAGAAAGGGAGTGGAGTATTCTTACCTCTGCTTTTCTCAGTTATCGGACCTTTATTATCTAAATTAATTTCGCAATAATGAAGAAAGTAGTGGTATTATCTTACGTAGATTACGAGAAATGAAAAATATTTCTGTAGACCAACAGCAATAACAACAACAACATCAACAGCCTTTTAGTTTATACAACCCTAAAGCTGAAAAAATTAAACAATTATGAAAAAGAATTGTATTGTATATTAAACTCGAATATGAATATTCATGAAAAAAGTATTTTGCATCAGAATGCAATACAATCATTAGTTGACTTAAAAGAATTACAACATCAGTCCGTATCAAGTAATTCTTTAGAGAAAACAGTACCAATGACAATATCTAATGAACAAGAAGAAAAAGGATTTCAACATATTTTAGAGCAATGTCTACCAAACAGATCTAAAAATAATGGAATTGCGTTATACAATATTTTAAAAGATCAAATTTCATGGGATGATTCAGGACAGATTATTATAGATGGAGAAACAGTCTCGGGTTCAAACATTGTAGACCTCATATCGGATCTCACAAGAGAGTGGAAAATCCACCAATAACTGAATGGCACAAGATTAAACAAGAACTTCAAGCGATTAATTTTCCAAAAAGTCTAATACAAAATAAACAAAGATTGTATGATTTGGAAAACATTCCACATACTCCCAGGCCAGAAATACCTCTTCCAGGTACCTCTTTTGCCTCAGTCAGGTCGAAAAGGAAAAATGTAAATACTCCATACCCTCAGGCTGGAATATTAAGAAGAAAAGCAAGTTTGCTTCGTAACTGGATAAGAACCTGATCTTTCCTGTAAAAATATTTGTATTTTTTTCATTGTTTACGTGATTTTAAATAAATATTTTATGCAAAGAATTTATTTCCTTTATAAATATCCTTGTTTATTTGTATGTATATCATTTTTCATCATGAATCCAAAGGAGGTGGTAGATAAATATTATTACGACGTTAGTTTTCCTCATAGTTATGGTGGGTTTTCTAGATTTGCCTCACAGTTCTCTCATGTAAATAAAAAAGACTTGAAAGAATATTTATCGGGTGAAGATGCTTTTACATTACATAAACATGCACGAAAAAGATTTAAGAGTCGTAAAACTGAAGTTTATGATACTGATCATACATGGCAGTTAGATTTAATAGATATGATAATAGTTCCTATAATAATGGATTTCAATATATACTATTCGTCATTGATGTATATTCAAGATATTTATGGTTAAAACCTCTAAAAGATAAAAAGTGCCCCACCGTAGCTAAAGCCTTGAGAGAGATAATTAGTGAAGTTGACAGATACTCCAAGTTCATGTGGACTGATAAAAGAACAGAGTTTTTGGGTAAAGAATTCCAAGCTATTGTCACAGAGTACGATATAGGATATTATAACACTTTTTCAGTGAATAAAGCTGCAATAGTTGAACGTGCAACGAACTATCAAAGATAGATATTTTACAAAAATGAATACTTTTAAATATATTGATATTTTAAAGGACTTGGCCTATTCGTATAATCGATCATATCATCGTACAATTAAGAAAACTCCATTTGAAATGTTAACAACCCTTCCTGTAATAAATAATAATAAAAATGAAATAAAAGATAAAACTGGAATTAAAGAGGGTGATTACGTACGTGTATCAAGATCAACGGATAAATTTAAAAAAGGTTATACAGCGAATTGGTCTCAGGAAGTATTTCAAGTGGATAAGATAAAGGAATTTCCTCGCGATGGTTTAAAATTATATTATCTTAAGGAAATAAAAGCTGAAGCAGTGAAAGGTGGATTTTATAAACAGGAGGCTTAAAAAATAAGTTTCGATCCTAAACAGCTTTAAAAAATAGAAAAGGTATTAGGGACTAAGGGAAAAGGGAAAAATAAAACGTTTCTCATAAAATGGCAAGGCTACCCTGACAAGTTTAACAGTTATATAAAAGCGTTAGAGTTATAAAAATATTAATCATTCTATTTCAAGATCATGGAGAGTGAAGACCAATTGTACCTAACTCTGCCGTCTTCGGCATCTATGGACTTACATCCTGATAATAAAGTTTCAGACTTTACCACCGAATTAATATTTCCTATAAAACTGGAAAGAGAAATGTATAAAATAGGCTTGTGCGAATTGATTTTAGACGTGAATATTGAAAATGTAACTTCAAATCTTCTAGCTTTCGTGATTTTCAGAAATGTTAAATTCGTAAAAACTATATTGAAAATAACTAATGTGTAAGGGTTACGTCCTGTAAAACGTAACGATGTTAAATTTTATTGGGAGGAATTTTATGTAAAGAGAGGTTTATACAAGTCTCTTCCTGATCTATTTAGATACTTAAATAGTAGATTTTTACTGAGTCGAATATGTAGAGGTTTATTTTTTCAAACTAATAAAGTCTCAAATGAGGATTATGAGCTCATTACTTTAAGATCTGTAATACATGCTAATTTGAAAGATAGAAGATCATTTATTTTCCAACTTTCAGACTGGTTTCGTAAGTGTATTTACCTCCCTGAATCACCTGTAGACGAGGCAATACGACTTAGTTCAGTAACCTAGTTTTCTCAACATAATTTAATGAGATACATGGCTACTATTGAAGAATACTTAGAACAAGATTTTGTAAAAGAAGAGGTTAAAAACTCTTTTCAGTTAGTGTGTAATCCTTCAGAGTTGCTAGAGTATCTGGGTATGACGTACATATACACAGATATTGTCGAGCATCAATATGTTGGAAATACAAAAGCTCCTGTACTAACAGTAGTTCATATTCCTCGTGAACAGAGAGTCCTAACATTCCCCAGTGTACATCATTTACCATTGAGTAAGTCTTATTTCAACTCTGTACGTATTTAAATAAGGGACGTCGAAGGTAACCCTTTTCACATTCACTAACGGAACTGCATTGTGCAAAGTACATATCAGAAAGAAGCTCCGATAATAATGATAATAAATAATAATGGAGAGAGAGAGAGTTTTCAGGGGAACTAGAATGCAGAGAGGATATGGCCTCGGGGTTTTTTCGCTAAATTGATGAGAGTTGCATTGCCTACATTTAAATCCAGTGGAAAATATCTCGCTAAAAAGGAAGAAAAGACAGGAGTAAACACACTACGCGATGTTGTAGGAGGTGTTAACCCACGTGAGGCCTTAAAACGTCGTATTGCTGATGTATCTCATGAAATGTTAGATGATGTTAAAAGAAAAATACGCCGAAAGATAACTGGAACTGGAGTTGGTAGGAAGATGATAAAAGGGAAGAAGAAGAATAAGATTGTAAAACGTAGAATAAAGAAAAAAGAAATTGATGTATTTGACTTTTAGGTGTGCAGACATCTAGGAGATAATATAAAACCAATGACAATATTTTCGTGATTCATCATTCGTTTAGTTCTCGTAGAAGTAAGATGCGCTTCCTTCACCCTTTAAGTCCCGACTTTTGTAAAACAGAGTTAGATCTCTTTTCTGTGAACCTTACACAGACCAGTGTAGGTGAAATCAACTTTATCAGTATTAACCCTGTACACTCTATTACGAACACTGATGTACCTTTAGAATTTAACGTGCCGGGTACTTCAGACCAATATTTTGACTCTTCGAATGTATTTTTTTTATTTAAAAGTAATTTAGTAAATGCTGATGGTGGTTCAGACCTCCCGAGTCCCGATGATCATCTTGTGTATAATGAAAAAATTTCTTATACACGTGCTTTAGCCAGATTGAAGTATTTTTAATTGAAACTTCTTTAGGAGCATCAGCTGCAAGTTTCCTTACAGGAGTTATATTGAACACTTATTAAATTACTCAGATGATGCGAAACAATCTCATTTACAATCGTGTGGGTTTTTACAGTTTCAGAGACATTGAAAAACATCAGAGTAGGTGTGCTAAATCCCGAAATAATACCTATGAATATTATGGAAGAATAAATGGGGATATATTCTCACAAGAAAGGCTTATACTTCCTTCTGTAGACACACGTGTACGATTCGTAAGAGCAACCGCGCCACTTGCACTTGGTGTACTGAGTGCCGCAAATGCTACAACTGAGGCACCAAAACCGACATTTCAGTTATTAGATGCTTATTTATATGTAAGAAAAGTGAAATTAGCTCCGCAGAAACATTTAGAGATTGAGAAATCTCTTCTTGAGACTACCGCAAGATATCCTAAAGGAAGAATTGAGACTAAAATGTCACACAAGGATTATCAAATATTAATATTTCGAATATAGTCAATAGTAGTCTTCCACAGAAAGTAATAATTGGAATTGTAGAGCATGATGCGTACTCAGGAAGTTACATAAAATCTCTATTAAGGTTTACACATTTCAGACTTAGAGCTATCAGTTTACATGTAAACGGACAACCATACGGACGAAGTTATGAGATGTTATACAATGGAATGAAATCATTATGTTCACGTCCTTTTTACCATTTAATTTCGAATATTGTGACTTGTGGTGATAACGGTACAGGCATTGATTTGAATTCATATGTCGAAAATAATAACTTGTGTACTTATGATCTTACACCCGATCTTTCACCGTGCAATGCTTTTCATCTCAACATTGTAAGAAAAGGAACATTGGGACTAAGTTTAACTTTTGATAAAGCATTGACCTCACCTATCTCAGTCTTGGTATATTTTTAACATCATCAGCTCATCGAGATTGACCGTGTAAGAAATTTAATCTTGAATTTTTAAAGATGAATGAAGAAGAAATTTTAAACGTTTTTAAAAATGAAAAAAGATTTTTAGGCGTGTTTAACTTTTGACAAAGCATTGACCTCACCTATCTCAGTCTTGGTATATTTGGAACATCTTCAGCTCATCGAGATTGACCGTGTAAGAAATATAAACTTGAATTATTAAAGATGAATGAAGAAGAAATTTTAAACGTTTTTAAAAATGGAAAAAGATTTTTAGGCGTGTTTACCTGTGATGAACTCTTCTCATTGAAATTAAAAATAGATTCAGGGCTAATCTTCAATACGTCACCACGAATTATCAGCGATGGACATTGGATCTCTGTTTATAAAAATAAAAATAATGATGTTTATTTATAGGATTCATTATATTTGGAATTTATGTTAAGCCAACATTATGTAACTTGAATTTTTAAATATAATAATATTCATCATGTAAAGACAATCTGTTTTCCTGTACAACCACCTAATTCTAACTTGTGTGGATGATATTGTATTTATTTTATAAAATGTTTTTTAAAAAATGTATCTTTTAATAAGATTATAAATATATTTAATATTAAAATTTTTTATGTGAAGGATTATATTGTTAGTAATTACGTAATAAATGAAATAAAATATGACATGTGTTTATATTCCCTTTTTGATTTTTTTATATTTCATGTCTGGACGTATACATGAGTGTGAGCGTATATATGTACGTATCTGAGTTTGTGTCTGTGCATGATGTTTTGACATTGTATGTATGAATATACTTTAATGTATTGCATTTTAAAAATTAAGAAAATATGAATAGAAAAGGAAAATTACAAATTATTTCACTTATAGCTTTGTAAAGAAAGCGGGATTAGTTTAGAATATATTAAATAATATGGAAAAAAATGCAAAGTGAAATAAAAATGGAATAAATAAATGTTGGTAAAAAATAGAAATTTCGAAAAAATGATGTACAGTCGTCCACAAGAGTTTGTCCTTCATTATTGATAAACATATTCATTTAAAAAGAAAAATGGCGGTGATGGATTTATCATTTATATTTAACCAATAAGAATTTAGTTAAACTCCGCCCATATTTTTTATTTTCTTTTAATGTGGAATATATGGTTTATATAAAGACACAGTAAAAATTGAAATTCTAGTGGAACGAAAACATCCTTTAACACTTCTTATTGTAATATTTGATCTAACATTTCTAAAATATTGGAAATAAATTTACTATAACAAAATTATTTACGAAATGATCAGGCAACTTAGAATCGTAATTAATTTAAACCAGATTTAAAATGTTATTTTGTTTAATAGTTTTAAATTTGGTTTATATATATATATATATATATATATATATATATATATATATATATATATATATATATATATATATATATATATATATATATATATATATATAGAGAGAGAGAGAGAGAGAGACTTGTAAGAGTGGTACGAAGCTGGGTCATAAGCATATTGTCTTCCTGCTTCTGCATGATTTACAGAGAATGTCACGATAGGCTGGAAAATTCTTCTTAGTGTTAAGCTCAGAGAGAGCAGAAATGACGTCTTTAGAAGAAATTACAATTTTAGGCATAAATGAGTTGGAGAAGGGCTGAAGAAGTAGGAGCAGCTACGGAATCGTCTAAGGTTGAATTACAGGCAAAATTTGAGCAAAGAGTTCAGCTTATATATATATATATATATATATATATATATATATATATATATATATATATATATATATATATATATATATATATATATATATATATATATATATATATATATATATATAGGCACAAGATTGTTTGAGGGAACTCTCTCTGAATCACTAAAAATTGGAAAAAATGGGAAATACCCCAAATCGTCGACAGGAAAAGTAGTCTACAATATCATCATCACTCACAGATCGGGGGGTACGGGGGCAGAGCCCCCCTTAGACAAATGCTCGGTATAACACGAAATTTAATTTTGTTAGTTCATCAACTGTCGTACAAAACCATTTTTTTAAACATCTTATTGTGAACCACAGTAAAAACTTTGTGGATGCTCAAACTGGAGCTTACACCCAAAACATAGAGGCTACATGAAGTGTACTTAAATACAAAAATTAAATGTATATATATATATATATATATATATATATATATATATATATATATATATATATATATATATATATATATATATATATATATATATATATATATATATATATATATTTCATTTATTTTAAAAAAAAAAAAAAAAAAAAAAAAAAAAAAAAACTATATATATATATATATATATATATATATATATATATATATATATATATATATATATTATATATATATATATATATATATTATTTTATATATATATAAAAAAAATAAAAAAAAAAAAAAAAAAAAAATATATATATATATATATATATATATATATATATTATATATATATATATATATATATATATATATATATATATATATATATATATATATATATATAATGTGTGTGTGTGCTAAAAGTTAAGAAATTGTAATTAAAATTTCATATAACAAAACACCGTTATTTTGAAAAAGTATTCATAAATTTACATACATTTTTTTGGATAAATCCTGCTGAATACACAGATGCATGTCGCACAAGCATATATCTAATAGGGTTTTAGCCCCAATTATCACCGACCCGTGAGTGATGATTATATTTTTAAATAAATTATATTAAAACGAAAACAAATAACATATTTATATATATAATATAATATATATATATATATATATATATATATATATATATATATATATATATATATATATATATATATATATATATATATATATATATATATATATATATATATATATATATATATATATATATATATATATATATATATATATATATATATATATATATATATATATATATATATATATATATATATATATATATATATATATATATATATATATATATATATATATATATATATATATATATATATATATATATATATATATATATATATATATATATATATATATATATATATATATATATATATATATATATATATATATATATATATATATATATATATATATATATATATATATATATATATATATATATATATATATATATATATATATATATATATATATATATATATATATATATATATATATATATATATATATATATATATATATATATGTGTGTGTGTGTGTGTGTGTGTGTGTGTGTGTATGTGTGTGTGTGTTAAAAGTTAAGAAATTGCCATAAGCTTTCATATAACGAAACATATATATATATATATATATATATATATATATATATATATATATATATATATATATATATATATATATATATATATATATATATATATATATATATATATATATATATATATATATATATATACATATTGAAGGCTGAGACAATTTTTTAACATGATTATATATATACCGGTATATAACGGTATATCACGGTATATATATATATATATATATATATATATATATATATATATATATATATATATATATATATATATATATATATATATATATATATATATATATATATATATATATATACTGTAGCTATTACAACGGACATTGCTCTTCCGAGCTCTCTCGTCTCATATATCATCCTTTGAGAAGAGCTCGTGCTACATTTCTTTCTACACAATCTCATCCTTTCTCTGTCCAACTCTCTGACCCCAGACTTAATCGCTATGATCAATCTTACATGTACTCTAATGGTGAATTCTGGAACACACTCCCTTCATCTATTTTCCCAATTCCCATATGACTTACACACCTTCAAACGTCGTATCTGGGAACATGTCGGCCTTTAATCTGACCAGAATCCTGATTTGCTCCTATCTCTGTTGCAAATTTGATAAGTCTTTGGCCTTTACCCAGCAGAAGTAAAATATAAAAACAATATGTATGACTGTATATATTTTCATTCTTAGCAAAACAAAAGAGATTTAAAAAAATTTACATTTATTTTTAGCTTTAGATTTTTAAAATTTCTAAATTGCGTAAAGATGTGGAATTTATTATTTTAAAAGTTAAACTTCATTACAATTTGGAAATATGTGTATATTTCCAACTTTTTCTGAGTTTTCAACAAAATCTTCAAGTTCTGATTTACGCTAATCTATGGACTGAATTACATCACTACTAGGAGAACTTGGAGTACATTGCAATACTAAGGATTCAAGTTCTTTTATTTTTTTATTGTCTCCTTCAGCAATTGGAACAATTAACAATACCTTATTTGTTTAGTTTGCCAGAGGAAAGGGGGAGGGGCAGAGCCCGGGTCATGTTGCATCACACTAAAGCGCGGTCGAGAGGAGTCTTTGGAGGTTGCTCCTGTGAATTACACTGGTCAAAAAAATTTTTTTTTTCTGGCATGGACTTTAAGAACAGTTTTAGACTAATTTGAGGGTGCTTAATTCAAATCTGATCTTATATTTTCTCTATCACATAAAGGTTTTGAGCTATTGGTATATATCCTATTTTCATGAATTTCAAGAAAGAATTAATCTTTATTCAGTAGGGCAGGATTAAATGGTTTTGTTTGATAAATTACTTTTCATTTAGTCTCCCAAGGTTTCAATAAGTTTTTTTGTGTAGAAGAATGTGGAGATGAGCTCGAAATGGTATATATATATATATATATATATATATATATATATATATATATATATATATATATATATATATATATATATATATATATATATATATATATATATATATATATATAGTGCTTCATTAGTCGTGGTACGACCTTCGACAAACATTTTTATCACCGTAAACATAGGGCTGAAAATGTACCGTACAGGAAATATTAGCGGATTAATTAGTTATGAAACAAATATAAAAATCACATAGCAATGATGCATACATAACTCTACTTCGGTACATGTCGGTAGTATTTTTGAATGGGTAAGCGGTATGGTACGCCCTTTTTTGCGCTTATCTACACTTTCTTCTACGCGGAGTAGACTCTCCTTTAACACACTATAAATACTAATACAGTCACACATCCCTTATGAAAGGAAAAAAATTAAATTGTCGACATTCGTAGTCTTGAAGAATCTAAGAAGGGCTGATCCAAAGATAGCCCCTCATCTACCTTTCCTCCATCACCACTGTGGGAGTTGGTGGCCTCCAGTGAAATGGTTTTTTAGACCAAGAACTTGCAGCCAGCTGATCCGGATGCACGGTCTGTTTTTTCCATTAATTTCTGCAACATTCGCTGTCTGCATTCCAATTTTCACTTTGAACATCACCTCTTTTTTTCTAGACCTCACATCTTATTCTTAACCGAAACTCAGATGTTTGAACGTTCTGATAACAAAAACTTTTCTATTTCCTCCTACTTTCTCTACCCTCAATTTTCAGCCAAATTCGGATGTTGCGCATACGTGAGCAACGATGTTGTTTGTTCTTATATCTTTAAGTTAGAATCTTCTAAATTTTCCACTTTGTGGCTTAGGTTCTCTTGCCATTCTACGAGTAAATTCATTTGTTCTGTTTATTTATCTCCAAATTCTAATGAACGTTCTAAATTCTTCGACAATCTAAAATCCAAAGTAGAGCAGATTTTCACTTTTTCTCCTTTCTCTGAAATCATCATTTTAAGTGATTTCAATGTTTACCACCACCAATTGTCTTCTTCTAGTTCTTATGATCCAGCTGGCGAGCGTGCCTTCCATTTCGCTATCCAAAACGACCCTAAGCAATTAGTGCAGCTTCTTATTCGTATCCATGATCTTCATGGAGATGAACCCAACATTCTAGACCTTATTCTAACATCTAACCCCTCTCCTTATACTGTTAAACTCTTTCCTCCTCTGGGTTCCTCCGATCATTTTCTTATCTCTGTATCCTCTTCTATCGAGCAGGAAAGAACCCCTTCTATTGAATGGAAATATTTGTGGCATTTCGTTGCAGCAAGTTGGTCTGACTTATGGTTGTACTTCTTTCATTACCAGTGGAATGATTATTACTTTCGTGGGAGGGGTCCCTCGGGGTGTGCTGAACACATAATCAAGATGATTCTTTCTGCCATGGAGGCGTATTTTCTATTTTTCCTTCCACTAAGCCTAACAATCCTTTGTTTAACTACGCTTGTTCTGGCGCTATCCACCGCATGGATTCTGCCTTCAGGGAATACCGTCGTTTTCAAACTCCAGAAACTCAAGAAACATATTTCATCTCGGAATCATGAAAAATCTGCCTTATGTAACACTAAAAAAATTTTCTCCATAAAAATCCAATAATCTTTCTGGTTCCTCTTCCTCTTTCTCGCATTTCAAATTGGGGTAGAGAAAACAAGATCGTTTTCAATGCCTCAAAAACTCAAATCCTCCAAAATGTCAACTGTAACTTTGTTTCTTCCTCCTTCTCTCCTTTAGTATCTTACGGCGATACAAATGCTCTTTTCCTTTTTCTAAAGCTGAACTCTACGCTCAAACTTTTGCCTCTAATTCAACATTAGACGATTCCGGAGCTATTTCTATTCCTTCAACCCCCTCCAACTCATTTATGCCTAAAATTATAATTAGTTCTAAAGACTTTATTTCTGCCATCTCTGAGCTTAATGCTAAGAAGATGTACGGTCACGATGGCAATCCTCCTGTGGTTCTCAAAACTTGTGTTTCCAAACTTGCACCCTGTCTAGGTACACTATTTCATCTATGTCTTTATACTTCGACCTTCCCTTCTTGCTGGAAACGTACGCTCATTCATCCTGTGCCGAAGAAGAGGGATTCCTCTCAACCCTCCAACTATCGTCCCATTTCTTTGACATCCGTTCTCTCTAAATTTTTCCAATCTATCCTTGAGAGGAAGATTTTGAAGCATCTAAATTCTTCTAATATTTTCTCTGATCGTAAATATGGCTTTCGTATGAAACGCTCTACTGGTGATCTTCTTTCCCTTCTCTCTGACACTTGTTCCTCCGTTCTTTGGTACTGTGGTGAATCTTTTTGTGTCGCGCTAGACATATTGAAAGCTTTCGATAGAGTCTGGCCCAAAGCTTTTATTTCCAAACTTCCTTCTTTCGCAAGGCATTCTTCTCTCTGGATTTCTTTCTGGTCGTTATATAGCAAATATTATAGATTCCCACTGTTGTTTATATAAATCTATTAATAGTGGTGTTCCTCAAGGATTATTCCTATCCCCAACACTTTTATATTTTTCATTTTTGATCTTGTTTCTGTTACCTCATCTCCTATCCACTCCTATGATGATGACTCCACTCTTTATTAGTCCTTTTAATTTGAAAGACGCCCATCTCAACAGCAGTATAGGGTAGATAGGAATAACTAACCTCTGATCTTTCTCGCATTTTAAATTGGGGCAGAGAAAACCCCGTCTTTTTCAATGCCTCAAAAACTCAATTCCTCCATCTCTCTACTCAAAACAATCTTCCACACAACTATGATATCTTCTACGAAAATACACAACTCAAACCTTCACCTCTCCTTATTATTCTTCGTGTTTCTTTTTCTCGCAATCATTCTTGGAAAAATCACATTACCTCTCTCTAAATAAACTTCTTAGAGGATAAGTGTTCTGAGGAGCCTTCAGAACTTCTTCACATCACCTAAGTTGTTTGCTCTTTATTGGAGTGTTGTTCGCCCCTGTATGGAGTACGCTTCACACATGTGGGGTGGTTCCACTCATATTGCCTCCTTGAAAAGGTGGAGCCTAGGGCTTTTTGTCTTAGCAACTCCCCTACTCTCACTAATTCTCTCCAGTCTCTTTCTTCCCGTCGAATTGTTGAATCAGTTTCTATATACTATCGCTTTTACAATTGACCCTGCTTTTCTGAACTCTCGTCTCATACTTCCTCCTGTGAGATGAGCTCATGCGACACGCCTTTCTATACAGTCTCACCCTTTCTCTATCCAACTCTCAAACCCCAGACTTAACCGCTATACTCAATCTTACATGTACACTACTGGTAAAGTCAGTAACACACTCCCTTCCTATGACTTACACACCTTCAAACACCGTGTATCGGGACATGTTGACATTTAATTTAGGCAGGTTCCCGATTTGCTCCTTATTCTGTTGGAAATTTGGCAGGCCTCTGGCTTTTGCCCATCAGAGGTGATAATATATATATATATATATATATATATATATATATATATATATATATATATATATATATATATATATATATATATATATATATATATATATATAAACATAGGGGGAGTACGTAGGTCCTTCCGAAGCAATGCAAGTACCCCCCCATTGGGCATTACCCGCTTAGTGATAGGATGTGATAGATCATTTCGTTTCCCTTCGTTGCCCTTTGGTTCTTTCCTTTTCGCGTTTCACGTTCTCAGAGGGTCTCTAGTGTACCAGTGCCTCACATTGTAGTGTCTATGCTCCCACTACTACCCCATTTCGTCATTTGTTCCTACAGATTTACAAGCTTTTACTCATACATTACCTTTATAAAACAAAAACAAAAAAGGGCAAAATTCAAAAGAGTCTCAGAGATGCTTCTAAAGGCGGCATCCAAAGAATGCTCCTCATTGACTCTTCACCCCATCATCACTTGGGAGTTGGCTGCTGCTGTTGATGGAGATGGTGCCGCTAAGAACCCGCGTTTGGCTTGTCCCAGTGCACGGTCTTCTTTTTTCGTTAATTTCTGTAACATTTGCGATCATTTTCCTAATTTCTCATTTGTCGAACACAAACTCATTCTTCTAAACCACATCTCTTGTACTTAACCGAAATTCAGGTGCTTAAGTGTGCTGACAGCAAACCTTATTCTGTTACCTCCTACTGTCTCTATCCTCAATTTTCAACCGAAGGTGGATGTTGCGCATATGTCCGCAACGATGCAATTTGCTTTCGTGTCTTTAATTTGGAGTCTACTGAATTCTCTACTTTATGGCATAAAGCTCTCTTGCAATTCTACTACTATTTGTTCTGTCTATTTATCTCCTAATTCTACTGACTATAAAAAAATTCTTCGAATATTTAAACTCCAAACTCCTTTCTCTGAAATCATCATTTTAGGTGATTTCAATGTTCACCACCGCCAATGGTTTTCTTGTTCTTATGATTAAGCTGGTGAACTCACCTACGATTTTTCTATCCAAAGCTTTCTTGAGCAGTTGGTGTAACTCCATATCCGTATCCCTGACCGTCTTGGTAAAGAACCCAACATATTTAATCTTTTCTTAACCTCCTATCCTTCACTTTATACTGTTAAATTCTTTATTCCTCTGGGTTTTTCCGATCACCTTCTTATCTCCGTATCTTGTTCTGTCTCTCCATACCTTCTACAAAAACGAACCCCGCCTTCGGTGAAGAGACGTTTTTGGCACTTCGATGTTGCAAACTGGTCTGACTTGAGGTTGTACTTCACTGATTTTC
>SEYY01002518.1:0-5000 GCA_009176605.1 Armadillidium nasatum
AAATTCGGTCAGAGGGGTCCAGGTTTGGGCTCTTTAGTAATTAGACCTTTTACTAAATATAAAAATGTTTTTGAGGTTTGTAATGGAAATACAAACACCGAGTAGCATAAAACTGTTGTTGTAGCTGCAAGATTGTTCCTACAAGACGTGCTAGTAGACATCCATATTAACCAGTTTTCTAAGAGAACTATAGGAATAAAAATAAAGATATTTCTTCATTAATTTCATGTGTGACATTTTCTGTTACGAACGATTTATCGCTTCGGGGTAAACATCATGACGAGGGAGTGCTGAAAGATTTGTGTCGTTTACGAATAGATGTGAGAGAGACCAGTCATTGAAAAACCATTTTGAACATGGGAAGAAAAATTCCACGTACCAATCAGTTCAGATTCAGAATGATATCATTTCTTAGAGGAGACTAAACGTTTCATTCTAGGTCAACGAAAAAGGCTCTGCTAATACTACTCACAAAGCCATGCACCACCAGTACATTAGAGAGCTCTTTCAGTACTCTGCGTAGGATCAAGACTACGAAGCCCTATGGGAGAAGACAGGCTAAACGTGCTGGCTATGATGAGTATATAGTCTAGTGATAGAGTGAAGTATTGGTATCGGTATCGGTATTGGTAAGTATCGGTATATTTTCAGGTATCTGTAACAGATATCGGTATCGGTATCGGTAAATTTAAAAGTCTTAGTGTCGGTATTGGTATCGGTAGCGGTAAAAATTCTGGTATATGAATGGATAAACGGTATCGGTATCAGTATCGGCAAAAATTCTGGTATCGCTCCATCCCTAGTATATACAGAAAATTTGTGTTTGACAATTATGATTACTTTATTCAAGCAGTAGCTGATAAATTTGCCATTAACCCAAGAAAATTACTTTTTAATAATATCAATTATTTTCAACTCTTCATACTGTGAATTTTTCATTATTTCATATTGTATTTGTTATTCTGTAGGTATATTAATAAAATAATACTTAATTAAATATTAATTATTTCCTTATCCTTACATATGTTTCTAGTTTGATATGTCTACTTCTTTCCCTTTAAGCTCTATAAAATTATAAGCTGCCCCCTCCCCCTAGTTTGGAAGCTGATGACGCCCATACATATATATGTAGAAGTGAACAAATGATAATAGGATCAAATAATAATACTCACTACTACTACTATTACTACTATTACTACTATATAACTATATAAATAATAATAATAATAATAATAATAATAATAATAATAATAATAATAATAATAATAATAATAATAGTGTAAAAATGGAAATGAAAATAAAAACAATGAAATAAATAAAATTTCTGTAAATTGTTCATCTTCTGTGAAAAATTAACGCGTTAATTTTCTATCACCAATATAACGCATGAAAATAACACATATTATTTTTTACTTCCATTATTTACATTTTAACTTAGGTATATGTTATGTATCTATTGTATCATAAAATTAAAGTAACTCGTAAAAAATATGTGTTGTTTTATGCGTTGATAACGCATTGCTGTAATTACAAAATAACTACGTTAAATGTGTTATTTTTCGGTAAAAAAAACATTGTAGATTATCAACACAATGAACGCATTAAAATATTAATGCGTTAATAACGATTAGAGATAACACGAGAAAATCGTTAGAGTGTATTAGTTTATGTGTTATTTAACACATTATCAATAATCAACAAAATTCACCTTTTTAAATTTAATAAAAATTTCTAAAATTTTAGGAGCGAGTAGAACGAGAATAAAATTAGCGGGAGACCCTATTCGATGGGGAGATGAAAAAGGGGTAAAAAAAACATCGGTGGGTTTAAGGAGGGCTCCCATCATCCCTTCCTCAATCAATCATATATAAATTTAAATAATAAAATCGTACTTAATGAATTAATTTTATTCTAAACTTTTCCTTTCAGATGAAATTAAAAAAAAAAAAAATATCGATAATCGAAAAATAAAAAGATAAAATATCGAAAATTTTAAAAATATCGATAATCGAAGAATAAAATGATAAAATGGAAAATGAATAGGAATGAATTCCTCTTTGCTTCAAGCGTTTATTTTACAGTTAAGATGAAAGCTGCAAGCAATAAATTTTAAAAACTGGAATGATAATAATAATATAATAATAATAATAATAATAATAATATATAATAATAATAATAATAATAATAATAATAATAATAATAATAATGATAATAATAATAATAATAATAAATATTAATTAAAATAAAATAATAAAATAATATAATAATAAATAATATAATAAATAATAATAATAATAATAATATAATAATAAATAAATAATAATAATAATAATAATAATAAAATAATAATAATAATAATATAATAATATAATAATAATAATAATAATAATAATAATAATAATAATAATAATATATTAATAATAATATAATAATAATAAAATAATAATATAATTAATAATATAATAATAATAAATAATAATAATAATAATAATAATAATAATAATAATAATAATAATAATATATAATAATAATAATAATAATATAAATAATAATAATAATAATAATTAATAATAATAATAATATTAATAATATAATAAATATAATAATAATAATAATAATAATAATAATAATAATTAATAATAATAATATAATAAATAATAATAAAATAATAATAATAATAATAATAATAATAAATAATAATAATAATAATAATAATAATGAATAATAATAATATAATAATAATATAATAATAATAATATAAATAATAATAATAATAAAATATAATAATAAAATAATAAAAAGAATAGAAAAAGAGAAAGAAAAGAAAACGGAAAAGAAGAAGAAAAAGAAAGAGAAAAGAAGAACGAAAAGAAGAAGAAGAAGAAGAAGAAGAAGAAGAAGAAGAAGAAGAAGAAGAAGAAGAAGAAGAACATTTGAATTTAGCCATATGGTCGATATATCGCTGACATCGATATATCGCTGACATATTCAAACTGTGGAGAAAACAGATTCGACCCTGACCCGTGAGTGTTGACTATGTTAAAGGTAAGTTTTCTATATATTAGAAAGGCCTACTTTTTTATACAAAAAACTTGTCGAATTTAAGAAATAGGAAAAGAATTATATATATATATATATATATATATATATATATATATATATATATATATATATATATATATATATATATATATATATATATATATATATATATATATATATATATATATATTCTGTATTTGGACAATTTCCCGAAAATCTTTTAGTTTCTGCCACACTAAAATAAAATCTTAGCTTTTGACCTTTTGTGACCTGTAGACAGGATTTTGTTTCGAAAACGTTTGTTGTTTTTGTTAATTTTGTTTGACTGCCTACGTGTGTTATATTAATAAAATTAAAAGGGCAGAGTGTACTTTAGCATCCATAAATATTTCAAAAACTACTAAACGTACGTTAAAAAGGATTATATTTTTGAAATCCTTGGTTAATTTTCAGTAAAAAAAATTGGAATATAAAAAAAAAACAGAAATAATTTTAATACGTACGTAAGTTATAGTTCTCTTAATCCAGAATATAGAATCGTACGTCTGGCATAATCGTACGTTTGGCAGTAGGCTACTATAACACGGCAACAATCCATCTATCAGTTATTTTTGTATCACACGGCAAACTTCGGTCGTTGGGTTATGATAAGTCGAACTAAATTAGCTAGAAAACTAAATTGCAAAAAATAAGTTAAAAAAAAAAAAATAAAAAAAATTTTTTTTTTTTTTTTTTATTTTAATTTCTATTATCGTACCAAAGCCATTTTTTTAAAACTAATATTTACATCTTTTACTATTTTCTTTCTCAAAATTCCCTAAGGATTCCAAAAAGGTTAATATTTTTAACATACGTTTAGTAGTTTTTGAAATATGTATGGATGCTAAAGTACACTCTGACCAAATTACAGATTACATATAAATAAATTTTTTTAATATAACAATAAAAATATTTTTTATATACAATTTAATAACAATAATAAATATTTTAATATTCATTGTCTAGAATATTATCTTTTCAAAAATAAAATATTATCCTTCATTCTTAATATCGTTTTATAAAGTAAACAAGTAAATTATGTTAAGAAAAACGAAATTGTAAACTTGAAAATCGTGAACATTTCAAATTCGCTTTAAGATTTCCATATCATTACCAATGGTTGCTTATTAGGCTTACGTTTTATTCGTAGCCTTACTCTAAAATTTTGTGCTTAGGCTTTCGTTTTATTTGTAGCCTTACTCAAGTTTTCTCACGTGATACATATGCATGGCTTCCCTCATTAATCATTCCGTTGTTAAATTATTCATAAGTACGTTTGTTTATTTGCTTGCTCATTCTTTTTTACATCCTTACATTAAAACTTCAATTTCATATGAAAGGAGGGGGAACGGGAGGGGTGAGGAAATTCTCTCTCCTTGAAGTTGCCTGGCAAAAAGGAGGGGGTGGGAAGGGGGAGAAGGGAAGTTAAGGTGTCATTTTAAATTCTTAGCATGTAATTTTAAACTCTGGTGACATATGGCAACTCTTTTTGTATATTCTTGCCACTTTCTCATAAGACACTTGACATAATAATTTTTTTTTCAAATTTTTTATTTATTTTGTTTTTATTTTTTTTCCAGCTGCTTTTAATTAGGTCTGAAAGACGAAATAATAATGGAATTAATATTTTTCTCATCAAAGAGAATTA
This sequence comes from Armadillidium nasatum, assembly GCA_009176605.1. Taxonomy (NCBI): domain Eukaryota; kingdom Metazoa; phylum Arthropoda; class Malacostraca; order Isopoda; family Armadillidiidae; genus Armadillidium; species Armadillidium nasatum. The sequence continues at coordinate 4,730 of SEYY01002518.1, forward strand.
TCTTTTTAATTCAGTTATTATTATTATTATTATTATTATTATTATTATTATTATTATTATTATTATTATTATTATTATTATTATTATTATTATTTTATTTTTTTTTTTTTTTATTTATTTATTTTATTATTTTTTTTTTTTTTTTTTTTTTTTTTTTTTTTTTTTTTTTTAAATAAAATAAAATAATATAAAAAATATATAATATATAATAATAATAATAATAATAATAATAATAATAATAATAATAATAATAATAATAAATAATAATAAT
>SEYY01002518.1:15000-20000 GCA_009176605.1 Armadillidium nasatum
GAGAGATAGATAGATAGATAGATAGATAGATAGATAGATAGATAGAGAGAGATAAGGTGATCTAAGATGATATAAATGTAATCATCTTCCTGTTAAAGTAGAAATGATAACTTATGAAAGAAGATGAGTTAAAGTTATATAGAATGGAAGAGGCTTGGAAAAGGTCTCTACTCTTGCACAAGTTATAGAACAGTACACCTCTTCAGCACTGAAAGAAAGGTTAAAGTTGATAGACATAAACCCTGAAAATCACAAGAGGGATAACAGCGATATTGTTTAAAATGAAGTTGAAAAAAAAATTTTTTTGTAGAAAGTTTGGCACCAGTGGAAGGTTTGGCAACAGTGGAACCATTTAGAGAAACAAGAGGAGGGAAGAAGACAAAGAGGAAGGTATAAATTTAGGGTCAAAACTTTTTCATCAAATACCAGAGGCAGCAGTAATATATATATATATATATATATATATATATTATATATATATATATATATATATATATAATATATATATATATATATATATATATATATATATATATATATATATATATATATATATATATATATATAATAATATATATTATATATGTATATATATATATATATATATATATATATGTGATATCATATATATATTATGAAATTTTATATATAATATTATTTATACTATAGTATATATAATTTGCAAGATAATTAAAGTCTGCAACACTCTCGCAAACAAGATAAATATTTATAAAATCGATATATATATATATATATATATATAATTATATATATATATATATTTATATATAAAAATTATATATATATAAATATAATAAATATATATAATATATATATATATTATATATATATATATATTATAATATATATATAAATATATATATATATATATATAATATATATAATAATATATATATATATATATATATATATATATATATATATATATATATATATATATATATATATATATATATATATATATATATATATATATATATATATATATATATATATATATATATATATATATATATATATATATATATATATATATATGCGTGTATTTGGATGATATATCAGTACATTGAAAGGGATTTATACTAACCATTCCGCTACATTTCTGTGCTTTAAAAAAAAAAAAAAACCCAATATATAAAACTTAAACATTTCTTCCACTCTTTTGATGACAATTTACATGTTCGTGTGTGTGTACGCGCGTGTGTTTATGTGCGTGTGTTTATGTGTAGGAAGATTTTGTTTTCTTTACGAGGGTACTCATAGCAAAAAGAACTCACATAAATACGTGAGTGTGTTTTTATTTACATAAGAATTTCACGGGTGAAATACGTACATAGATTTAACGTACACACATATACGAAAATGTTTTGCAAACTCGTACACATACACGCAAACACTTCGATAGACTTGTACGTAAACACTTTGCGGAGTAACGACGGCTTTGAGTGCTCTTCTATTGGAACTCCAAATTTTGTAATTGTGGCTTTTGGGGAAAAAAAAGTAAGAAGTGGAATAAAAGAAGATAAGAAGATTCAGATGAAGGGAAAGAAAAAGAAGAAGAAGAAGAAGAAGAAGAAGAAGAAGAAGAAGAAGAAGAAGAAGAAGAGAAGAAGAAGAAGATAAAGAAAAAGAAGAAGAAGAAGAAAAAAAAGAAGAATAAGATGAAGAAGAAGAAGAAGAAAAGAAGAAGAAGAAAAAGAAAGAGAAGAAGAAAAAAAGAAGAAGAAGAAGAAGAAAAAGAAGAAGAAGAAGAAGAAGAAGAAGAAGAAGAAGAAGAAGAAGAAAAAGTTCTATTTTTCCTACTTCTTTTGAAATAGAAAACTGAAATAGAAAAATTAAATTGATAACTTTGATAGAAATATTAAAAAGAAGAAGAAGAAGAAAAAAGAAAAAGAAGAAAGAGAAGTAAAAAAAATAAGAAAAAGAAAAAGTACAAAAACAACAGCAACAAAAAGAAGAATTTAAAGATGAAGAATGAAGAATAATGCGAAGAAGTAAAAAAAAAAAAAGATAAATATAAATTAATTAATTTAAAATAATTTCATATTAAAATGAAAACTGTTCAAGCAATTTAACAAATTTAATTATGTAAAATAATTTTCAGTTAATTATTTTTTTAATGAATTTGATTAATAATTTAAATTTAATTTTAAAAAATAAATTAAATATAAAAATATATATATATATATATTCAAATATAAAATAAATTTAAAAATAAATTAAAAATAGATAAGTGGAAAAGAAAAATTAACGAAGATGGAAATAGAAATAAAAAAATTAAAATTTAAAAATTAAATTGAAAACAGATAGAAATATTAAATAGAAAATTAAATTTAAAAATTAAATACAAATATTAAATTAAAATATTAAATAGAAATATTAAATAGAAAAATCAAATAGAAAAATTAAGTAAAAATATTACATAGGAAAATTAAATTGAAAACAAATAGAAATATTATATATATAAAAAATTTTAAATGAAGAATAAAAACGTGGAAATGAGATATAGGAAATAATAAAGAAAAAATGAAAAATAATTTGAACAAAAATGAAAAGAAATGAAATATAGATAATAAAATAGAAAAATAAAAAATAATTTAAACAAAAATGAAAATTAAAAAATGAAATATAGAAAATAGTAAAGAAAACATAATTTGAACCAAACTGAAAAAATGAAATATAGAAATAATAAATGAAAAATAAAAAATAATTTGAACAAAAATGAAAAAAATGAAATATAGATAATAAAATAGAAAAATAAAAAATAATTTAAACAAAAACGAAAATTAAAAAATGAAATATAGAAAATAATAAAGAAAACATAATTTGAACAAAACTGAAAAAATGAAATGTAGAAATAACAAAGAAAAAATAAAAAATAATTTGAACAAAAAATTAAAAAAAGGAAATTAAAAATCGAAAATAGTAAAAAAAAATAATATGAATAAAAATAGGAAAAAACCGAAATGAAATATAGAAAATAAAGAAGAAAAGAAAAATAATTGGAACAAAAATAGAAAAAAAAAAAACAAAAATTGGAAATATAGAAAATAATATTGAAATAAAATAATAATAGGAATAAAAAAAAAAAAACCTGAAAACCTAATGTTATAAAAGTTAATTTTAATTGCTTTTAATTTTCTTAAATTTTAACTTATTACTTTCCGACTTTTTAATGTTTTACTTTTTAATGTTTTAGGTCGGTTTTTAGCACATTTTAAGCCGGGTTTCGTCTCTCATATCTTAGGGTTGTTTTAATATAAATATTAATTAGCGTTTTTTTTTTTTTTTTTTTTTTTTTTTTTAAAAAACTAAATATATATATATATATAATATATATATATATATATATATATATATATATATATATATATATATATATATATATATATATATATATATATATATATATATATATATATATATATATATATATATAATATATATATATAATATAAATATAATAATAATAAATATAGGAAATTTAGATAAAGATAAAAGATAAGGATATAAAAAATCAAGAACAAAAAACAGGAATACTCATCAAAATATAGATAAAGATAAAAGATAAAGATATAAAAAAATCAAGAAGAAAAACAATAATTCTCATCAAAATATAGATAAAGAGAGAAGAAAAATGAGAATCAATGAAGTTTTTCTTTCATCATCAAAAGATAATGAAAGGATATAATTTGTAGATAAAGAAGAAAAAGAAAGAATTTTCTCAATTATTTGTTCTAACCTTATTAATAGAGATAAAGAAGAAGATACAGAACCAAAGCAGACTTCTCTCTCTTTAGATAAAGATTTATATTTCTTATATTTTTGATAAAGAAGAGAATGGAATCATAACTTGAGGCATCATTATTTTTATAGATATTAGATAGAGTTGAGAACAGGCTCAACGAAAGTATACTTTTATTATTAAAATTTATCTAAATTTAGAAATTCGTCTTTTTCTTTTTGAAATTTAAATAAAGATAAAAGGGAAAGGAATATAATTTTAAAAAGGGAAGTTTTTTCTCTAAAGTTTAGATAAAGACGCTTGATCTTTTAGAAAGTTGGCATCTTTTTCTCCTTAAAATTTAGATAAAGAAGCTTCACCGTTTCGAAAGTTGACATGTTTTTCTCATAAAAATTTAGATAAAGACGATTCACCGTTTCGAAAGTTGGCATTTTTTTTCTCTTTTAAATTTAGATAAGGACTATTCAGCTTTTCGAAAATTTATAATTAATATAGATTTAGAGAATTTATCTAAATTTCTCTTTGAAATTTAGATAAAGACGTTTCACCTTTTAGAAAGTTGGCATCATTTTCTCTTTAAAATTTAGATAAAAACTATTTACCTTTTTGAAAGTTGGCATCTTTTTCTCTTATCTCTTTAAAATTTAGATAGAGAAGATTCACCCTTTTTTCTTAATAATATAGATAGAGGTAGAACAAAATTTTACCTGTGGCATCTTTTCCTTCTTGCAATTTAGAAAAGGTTGATATAAGGTCTCAAGAAAGGCATCTTTTTTTCCATGATTAAAATTTAGATAAAGATAAAGGCATCTTTTTTTTCCATGATTAAAATTTAGATAAAGATGGAAGAAGAAGCTAAGGTGGGTTACCTTTTTCTCCTTAACTAAATTTTAGATAAGCGTAGAAATAAAAAATGAAAAGCGGTATCGTTTTACACCATGATTAAAATTTAGATAAATATAGAAGAAAAGGTTAATAAGAAGTATCTTCTTCAAAATTAAAATTTAGATAAAGGTAGAAGAAAGGCTAAAGAAAAGTACTGTACATTTTTTTTCACGATTATAATTTAGATAAAGGTAGAAGGCCAAAATGTGACTTCCTTTTCTCCATGAATAAAATTTAGATAAAGATAGAAGAGGCTAAATAGAAGTACCTTTTCTTCAAGATTAAAATTTAGATAAAGATAAAAGAAAAGGCTAAAGTGAGGTCTTTTTTATAATAAATATTTAACTAT
>SEYY01002518.1:25000-27500 GCA_009176605.1 Armadillidium nasatum
AATATGGAGAACGCATTAACAGACAAGCAAAACAGACAGGAAAAATAAAGAAACAGACATACAAAAAGTCTACCTGAACAAACACACGTAGATTACAGACAAACAAACAAACAAGCAAGCATAACAGACAATCAAATAGAGAGAATAGAGAAACAGACAATAGAGAACAGCCAATCATGAATAAAACAAAAAGATATTCATGGTTAACAGACATGCGAACAGAAATTCAAAACAAAAACAAACAAAATAATTATAGACAGACAAGCAAGCAGAGAGATGCAAACAAAACAGTTTGATTCTCAATACTTGACAACTAAACAGACAACTAATAAACAGACGAAGTCATTGCAAACGAGTAGAAAAATTGGCAGAAAGAAACACTGAAAGATATTTAAAGTTTAGAGATAAAGAAACAAAACTCGAAAGAATTGGAGATAAAGAGATAAATCAAGATAGAAGATAAAGAGATGGAAGGAATTGGGATAAGAGAGAGGGAGAATGGAGAAAAGAGAAACAGAAGTAAGAGAGAGAGAGTGGAGAAGATGGACCCAGAAAAAGACTGAGGAGAGAGAGAGAGAAGAGAGAGAGAGAGAGAGAGAGAGAGAGAGAGAGAGAGAGAGAGAGAGCGAGAAAGAAAATTGCGAAGGGAGAAATAGAGAGAGAGAGAGAAGAGGGAGAAAGAGAGTGAGAAAGAAAATTGCGAAGGGAGAAACAGAGAGAGAGAGAGAGAGAGAGAGAGAGAGAGAGAGAGAGAGAGAGAGAGAGAGAGAGAGAGAGAGAGAAGAGAAGAGAGAGAGAGAAGAGAGAGAGAAAGAAAGAGAGAGAAAATGATGAAGAGAGGTAAGATAGAGAGAATAGAGAATGGAGAAGCAGAGACAGATTGAGATCGAGCGAGAAGAGAGAGTGAATGAATATATTTATGAAGTTGTAAAGCATTTGAGACAAAACATTCTGTCCAATAAGTTCTCTCATATTTTGAAATCATTTTTTGCTTTCTCATTTTCGCAAATTTGAGTTAGGCAAAAGCAAGAAAAGGGGGAGAGGAAGTTGGGGGACTGGAGGAGAGGGGAGGGGAGTTGAGAAAAAGCGTCACACATGAGGGGGAATTCCCCCTTACTAGCTCATATATATATATATATATATATATATATATATATATATATATATATATATATATATATATATATATATATATATATATATATATATATATATATATATATATATATATATATATATATATATATATATATATATAATATAACGATAAGGGCGAAATGGTGAAAAATGGTACAATCAAAAAGGTGAAAAGATGAAAGTTGGTATAACAAAAAAGGTTAAAAGATGAAAGATGGTATAATAAAAAAGGTGAAAAAACTTATTGATGATACCATGATGCAGAAAAATGGTGAAATATTGAAATTGTAATACAGTAAAAAGGTGAAAAGAGTGGTTATAAATTAAAAAGGTGAAAAGGGTAAAGGATAAAACTAAAAAATTATCAAAAGGTGGGAAGGGAAAAAATTATGGAAGGAAAAAAAATAAAAAGCAAAATAGTTATGGAAAGGGAGGTTAAAAGGTAAAATAAAAGGTGAAAAAGTAATGGAAGATACTGTAAAAAGGAGAAAAGGTAAAATTAAAGGTAAAAATGTAAAGATAGTCATTATAAGGAGGTGCAAAGATAAAAAAAGTTAAAAAAGTAATAGTAGATACTGTAAAGACGAGAAAAGGTAAAATTAAAGTTAAAAAGTAAAAGTAGACGCTATAAGGGGGTAAAAGGATAAAATAAAAAGGTAAAACACTAAAGGTAGATACTTTAAAGAGGTGAAAAGGTAAAATAAAAAAAGCAAAAATTAAAGGTAGATATTGTAGAAAGGTGAAAAAGTGAAAAATTAAACATAGATACTGTAAAAAGGTGAAAAAGTAAAGTAAAAAGGTAAAAAGTAAAGATAGATACTGTAAAGAGGTGAAAAGGTAAAATAAAAAAGTGAAAAGTAAAGGTAGATACTATAAAGAGGTGGAAAGGTAAATCAATAGTGGAAATTAGAATCAATAATTTTCATAAAAGGTAAAAAAGTTTATTTAAAAATCCTATAAAATTTAAATGGTAAAAACAACAACAATTATTTGATTAAAAGGTAAAAAAAAAAATAACTCAGTAAAGAGGTAGAAAAATAAAAATGATACAAACAAATGATAAATGGTACAATGACATTAAAAAGGTGAAAAAGGCAAAAGACAATGAATTAAAAAAGGTGAAAGGGTGAAATGATAATACAATATAAAGTTGTAAAAGTAAGGGATGACAAAGTAAAGAGGTGAAAAGTTAAATGCTAATACAATAAAAAGGTAAAAATGTACATAATAATATTAGATAAAAAAAAAGTCAAAAGAGAAAAAGATGTTACATTAAAAAAGGTGAAGACGTAAAGGATAATGCAATAAAAATAGCAAAAATTGAAACAGTAAAACGTACAAATATGATACAATAAAAAGGTGA
>SEYY01002518.1:37500-40000 GCA_009176605.1 Armadillidium nasatum
ATATAAAAAAAATAAAAAAAAAAAAAAAAAAAAAAAAAAAAAAAAAAAAAAAAAAAAAAAAAAAAAAATAAAAAATAATAATAATAATAATAATAATAATAATAATAATAATAATAATAATAATAATAATAATAGAAGTAATAATAATAATAATAATATTAATAATTAAAATTTATAATTTAAATTAAAAATTAAAAATTAAAATTTACGACATTATGTGTATGTAAAATCATGTACGTTTTTAACGCACAAAATAAATTACGTGTACGTAAAAAAAGAATGTACACAACTATTCAAATTCATGTAAAAAAAATTGTTTTATATGTACGTTTTTTTACGTACATGAAAACTTATACAATCATGTACGTTTTTTAAATGCACAGAAGAGATTGTTTATCAATCTTCAATATAATATTTACATGAACGTAAACTGTGTGTACATATTTATGTAAGTAAATTATGTATTCATGAGCATCAAATGTCATGTGCAAATACAATGTTTTCATGAATCATTTTTTTCTGATGTGTAAACAAATGTTTACACATGTACGTTTAATCCCATGTAAGTAATCTAATTCTTTTCCTTGTTTGCACATGTACGTTTAATCCCATGTAAGTAATCTAATCCTTTTTCCTGTTTACACATGCACGTTTATTTCCATGTAAGTAATGTAATCCTTTTTCCTGTTTACACATGTACGTCTAATGCTATGCAAGTAATTTAATTCTTTTCCTTGTTTACACATGTACATTTAATCCCATGTAAGTAATCTAATTCTTTTCCTTGTTTACACATGTACGTCTAATTCTATGTAAGTAATCTAATTATAAATAATTATAAATAAAAGTTCACACTCATGTACGTTAGCCAATGTGTAATCTTTATTTCATGTACATAAGTATAAAATAAATAATACGTTCATGTACGTCAAACACAAGAAAATTCAAACAAAATGTACATCTTATCTCCAGAAATCAATCATCAATACACATGTGCGTCAACCTTATGTACGTATAATTATCTCCTGTAATCATATGCATTTATTTCATATGTATTATTTTAATTCACATGTATACATTTCAAATGTGTACATTCTATCTCCAGAAATTAACCATTTATACACATGTACGTTAACCCCATGTACGTATAATTATCTCCTGTAATCATATGCATATATTTCATATGTATATATAAAATCACATGTATATATTTCAAATGTGTACATCCTATCTCCAGAAATTAACCATAAATACACATGTACGTTAACCTTATGTACGTATATTTATCTCCTGTACATAAATATCCCTAAACAATAAATTTATTTTACGTCCTCCCCCATTTTATTATTATTACTATTATTATTATTATTATTATTATTATTATTATTATTAATATATTATTATTATTATTTTATTATTATTATATTATTATTATTATTATTATTATTATTATTTATTATTATTATTATTATTATTATTATTATTATTATTATTATTATTATTATTATTATTATTTATTATTATTATTATTATTATTATTATTATTATTATTATTATTATTATTATTTAATATTCTGATGTAAAACTGGAAACGATATGATATGCATGTCTTACAGTTCACAGTAATTGTAGCTGAACACGCCATCTTATGCTAATTATTGCGATTGGTAATAATAATAATAATAATAATAATAATAATAATAATAATAATAATAATAATAATAATAATAATAACAATAATAATGATAATAAAAAATAATAATAATAAAAAATATACTAATATTTGTAATAATAATAATATAATAATACTGATAATGATAATAATAATAATAATAATAATAATAATAATAATAATAATAATAATAATAATAATAATAAAAATTATATTATTAATAGTGGTAATAATAAAAATAATAATGGAAGGAATGATAATAAAAATTAGAAATAATAATAATAATAATAATAATAATAATAATATTAATAATAATAATAATTTTAATAATAATAACAACAATGACAACAACAACAACAACAACAACAAGAACATTAATAATCATAATAATAATAATAGTAATAATAATAATAATAATAATAATAATAATAATAATAATAATAATTTTTATAAGTTTTAATAATTTTTCTCAACCTGTTATGCTTTTGTCTTTCTTCTATTGATTATTTTTATATAAGTAAATCTACGGTTTTCTATTTCGATAAGGTAAAAATTAACAATAAATTAAAATAAAAAAAATAGCAATAAATATAGTATTAATAATCTACTACTACTACTAATATGATTCTTAATAATAATAAAAATAATATTAAAAACTATAGCAATAACAGTAATTAAAATACTTGAAGGAAAAAATAGCCTAAGTCATTCCCCCTATCAATTGGGAAGGGGAATTTGAAAAATAGGGGAGACACAAAGACTAATAATAAAATTTAAAAATAAAAGGGGGAATCTATTCTTACACACTCCCCCACAACCAGACTTTAA
>SEYY01002518.1:47500-60000 GCA_009176605.1 Armadillidium nasatum
TATATATATATATATATATATATATATATATATATATATATATATATATATATATATATATATATATATATATATATATATATATATATATATATATATATATATATATATATATATATATATATATATATATATATATATATATATATATATATATATATATATATATATATATATATTTCTATTATTATTTTTACTGTCATTATTCTAGATACTTTTTTATTTTTTTCTTAAGTTTAATTTTAATTTTTATTTTTCCTTTTTCTATTTTCATTTTTAATAATTTTTTATTATCATTTTTATTTATTTCTTTTAAAATTTTTATTAATTTTTAATCATTATTTTTTTTATTATCATATTTTAATTATTTTATAATTTTAATTAACTGTTTTATAATTTGTATTTTATTATCATGTTTGTTTTTTTTTTATCATTTTTATTATCATTTCAATTTATTTTGTTAAATTATTGTTTTATTTATTTTATAAATTTTATTTACTTTTTATTATCATTTTTATTTATTTTTATTATAATTTTTTATTTTTTTGTCATCATTTTTATTTATTTTTTATTATCATTTTATTTCTTTTATATTTTTTTGTATTTTTTATTATCATTTTTAAATTTTTTTTCATCTTTTATAATCAATTTTGGTTAATTTTCATTTTTAATTTTTAATTTTTTTAACAATTTTTTTTATTTTTCATTTACATTTTTTTATGTTTTTTGTATTTTGTATTTTGTATTTTTTATATTTTATTATCATTTTTATACTTGTTTTGTATTTTTTATTATCATTTTTATTATTTTTTTTATTTTTGTTATCATTTTGTATTATTTTATCATTTTTATTTATTTTTTATTTAATTTTTTTTGTATTTTTTATAATCATTTTTGTTTATTTTATTATTATATTTGTTTATTTTCATTATTATTTTTTATTTTTATTTTTTTATCATTTTTTTTTATTTTCATTTTTTGGTTATTTTGTATTTTTTATGATCATTATAATTTTTTATTTTTTTATCATTTTTATATATTTTTTATTTTTTTGAAATTTTTTTTGTATTTTTTATTATCATTTATTTTTCTTATCATTTTTATTCATTTTCATTATCATTTTTATTTTTTTATCATTTTTATTTATTTCTTATTTTCATTTTTTATATGTTTTTTTTGTATTTTTTTTTATTCATATCTAAATTTCTATTTCTTTTCTTTTTTTTCTCTTTTTTTGATAAAAAAAAAAAATTCTCTTTCGTTATTTTAACTTTTGAAATCCAACTTTATTCATTCTTAAACTTATGCCAAAGTGTGAATAAAATAATGTATGCAAAAAGTATACATATGAAAATAAACTACAAAGTATTATGCATTATTTATCATGTTAATAGCCATTTTACGCTACGCTATTTTGCATTGAATACATAAACGAGAAGTAAATTGTTTTTTTTTTCTTTTTCAAGACTCGGGAAAAGAATTTCATACTTTAATCTCATTAGGGCAAAACTTTTAAATAATCTAATAATGAAAGTCTCAGAGGGGTCTCAGAGGGGTCTCAGAAGGGTCTCAGAGGAGTCTCAGAGAGGTTTTTCGAGTCTTATGGGTTTTGCGGTGGGAGGTTTAAAGGGGAGGGGGTTAAGAAGTCTTATATAAAGAGTACTTAAAGTTGTGGTCGAGTATCCCCCCCCTCAAACAATTAACCCCCCTCAAACAATTACCCCCTCTGTTTCGTTTTCTCTCCTGCAAAATATATTAGTGTTGACACTACAGAAGTCTCAGAAGGGTCTAAAATAATCTAAAAAGGGTTTTGGGGGTCCCAAATAAATCTTAAAGGTAATCCTTTGGGTTTGCAAAGGGAGTACATAAAATTGAACCTCATAAGGGACTTTTAATTTATCTAATTCATTAATTGATCTAATTTATTAATTGATTTAATTTATTAATTGATTTAATTTATTAATTGATCTAATATTAATTTATTGATTGATTAATAATCTTTGATTAATTAATCTAATTTATTAATTAATTTATTAATTGATCTAACTTATTATTTGATCTAATTTATTAACTATTATTTATTAATTGATTAATTGATCTAATTTATTAATTGATTTAATTTATTAATTGATCTAATTTATTAAGTGATCTAATTGATTAATATATTAATTGATTAATAGATCTAATTGATTTAATTGATCTAATTTATTAATTGATCTAATTTATTAATTGATCTAATTGAGTATGTGAATTCTCTTGGGAGAGTCTCAAAGGGATTGTCTATGGTTGAAGTACAACTCTTCTGATCAAACCTCAAATCTGTTTCACTATTCCACTTTAATTCATCTGATTCTCTATCTCTATCTTTTGTCCTTCATATGATTCTCTATCTTTATCTTTTGTCCTTCATATGATTCTCTATCTTTATCTTCTGTGCTTCATATGATTCTCTATCTCTATTAAAGGTTCTCGTACTATTGTTAAAATTGTTAACTTTAAATTTTCATCATTTTTTTTTCCTTTCTTCTTTTGTTTCTCAGTTCCAACGGTTGTTAACTTTAATTATATTATTGTTATTAATATTATTATTATTATTATTATTATTATTATTATTATTATTATTATTATTATTATTATTATTATTATTATTATTAATATTATTATATATTATTATTACTATTATTATTATATTATTATTTATTATTATTTATTATTAAATATTATAAAAATAAAAAAAAAAAAAAAAAAAAAAAAAAAAAAATATTATTATTATTACTATTATTATCATTAGTTATTATTTATTACTATTAATATAATATTTTATTGATGGTATTATTAAAAATTTTATTATATTTTTATATTATTATTATTATTATTATTATTATTATTATTATTATTATTATTATATCCGACATTGGTAAGTGGAGGATCTCACAATGAGAAGGAAAAACAAATAAGAAAAGGAGTATCCCAGCTTCTTTGGTACATGACTTGACATTTGAAATTTAAAACAATAATAATAATAATAATAATAATAATAATAATAATAATAATAATAATAATAATAATAATAATAAAAATAATAATAATATAATAATAATAATAATAATAATAATAATAATAATAATAATAATAATAATAATAATTAATAATAATAATAATAATAATAATATAATAATAATAATATAATAATAAAAAATAAAAATAAATAATAAAAATAATAATAATAATAATAATAATAATAAAAAAATAATAATAATAATAATAATATAATATAAAATAATAAATAATAAATAATAAATAATAATTAATATTAATAATTAATAATAATAATAATAATAATTAAAATAATAGTATAAAAAATAATAATGATAAAATAATAAATAATTAAATAATATAATAAAAATAAATAATAATAATAATAATAATAATAATAATAATAATAATAATAATAGAAAAAAATAGTAAAATATAATAATAAAAATAATGATTAAAAAAAAAATTATAATAATAAAATAAAATAAATAAAGTAATAATAGTGATAAAAATTATAAAATAATATAATAAAATTAAATTTAATAATAATAATAAATAATAATAATAATAATAAAAATAATAATAATAAAATAATATAATAATAATTAATAATAAATATAATATATAAATAATAATAATAATAATAATATATAAATAATAATAATAATAAATAATAATAAATAATAATAATAAATAAATAATTAAATAATAATATAATAAAAATATAATAATATATAATAATAATAATAATAATAATAATAATAATAATAATAATAATAATAAATAATAATAATAATAATTAATAATAAAATAATATAAATAATATAATAATTAATAAAATATTAATATAAAATAAAAAAAAAAAAAAAAAAAAAAAAAAAAAAAAAAAAAAAAAAAAAAAAAAAAAAAAAAAAAAAAAAAAAAAAAAAAAAAAAAAATAATATTCTTTAATAAAAACTATTATATTCTTATTAATTAAAATATATAAGAAATTTAATTTTTTTTTTTTTTTTTTTTTGTTGTTTTTTGTTAATTTTAATTGTTTTAATTTTTTTTTTTTTTTTTTTTTTTTTTTTTTTTTTTTTTTTTTTTTTTTTTTTTTTTTTTTTTTTTTTTTTTTTTTTTTTTTTTTTTTTTTTTTTTTTTTTTTTTTTTTTTTTTTTTTTTTTTTTTTTTTTTTTTTTTTTTTTTTTTTTTTTTTTTTTTTTTTTTTTTTTTTTTTTTTTTTTTTTTTGTTTTTTTTTTTTTTTTTTTTTTTTTTTTTTTTTTTTTTTTTTTTTTTTTTTTTTTTTTTTTTTTTTTTTTTTTTTTTTTTTTTTTTTTTTTTTGTTGTTGTTTTGTTGTTTTTGTTGTTTTTGTTGTTTTTGTTGTTGTTGTTTTAATTGTTGGTATTGTTGATGTTGTTTTAATTGTTGGAATTGTTGATGTTATATTTGCTGTTATTTCAGTTAATGTTTCCGTTTTTGGTATTGTTTTTGTTCTTATCGTTGTTGTTGTTTGTTCAATGTTATGGTTGTTGTTGATTTTGTTGTTGGTGCTATTGCTGTTGTTGTTATTGATACTGTTATTAATTGTTGTCGTTGATACTGTTATTGTTGTTGTTTCTGTTGTTCATATTGCTGTTGTTTTTGTTGTTGTTGTTGTTGTTGTCGTTGATACTGTTATTGTCGTTGTTGCTGTTGTTCATATTGCTATTATTCATATTTTGTTGTTTTTGCTGTATGTAGTTTGTTGTTGGTGCTGCTCTTGTTCTTTACCCATTTGAATTGTTATTTGTTGGTTTATTTTATCGATAATTTTTCAATATCGATTTTTAAAAGGCAAAAATCTTTAATGAATTTTGAAGAATAAAATTTTTTTTTTTTTTAAATAATAAAAATCGATATTTGAAATAAAAGACGGTGAAAAATTGCTTACTTTTTTACATTTAGATTAAATTATTATTATTATTATTATTATTATTATTATTATTATTATTATTATTATATATTATTATTAATTATTATTATTTATTATTATTATTATTATTATTATTATATATTATTATTATTTTATTATTTATTATTATTATTATTATTATTATTATTATTATTATTATTATTATTATTATTTATTATTATTATTATTTTATTAATATTATTATTATTATATATTTTATTATATTATTATTTTATTATTATTATTATTATTATTATTATTTATTATTATTATTATAATGATAATAATAGTAATATTTATAATAACAACAACCTCAATAATAAAGTAATAGTAATAATGCTACTATAATTAATAATAATAATGATACCTGCAGTAATAAAATAAAAATAATAATAATATATAATAATAATAATAATAATAATAATAATAATAATAATAATAATATAATAATAATGAGATATAATAAAATATAATATAATATTAAAAATAATAATAATAATAATAATATAATAATAAAATAATAATAATAAATAAAATAATAATAATAATAATTAATAATAATAATAATATAATATAATAATAATAATAATACAAAATAATAATAATAATAATAATAATAATAATAATAATAATAATAATAATAATAATAATAATAATAATAATAATAATTCTATTTTTTTTTATACACTGCACCATATCCCGCATGACGCAGGTTGGTGTCGATTAGAAAGTTTTAACATTTCTGTAATCGTACGTGAGAAGAAAAACCTGGGGAAAAGGGTTCCCAGCCTTTAGAACCATACGCAGAACTACTCTTCATAATCATCCTTTATTGACCAGAAGTTACTTGTAACTTAATTCTTTTTTTTCCTTTTAATACTTAATTTTCCATTTTACTTCCGAAAGTACGTTGCATCGAAAGATGTGTTGCTTCACAAAAAAAAAATTAATAATTTTATTGATTTCTTTTAATTTATTTCAAAAAAAAAAAAATAATAATAATAATAATACAACTGGAATATTATAACAAAAAATTGAAATTTTTAAAAATTTTGGTCAATATCATATTCTTCACGCATTTTTCTACAAACTTTGCAATCTCGATGCTTCGGATTCAATAGCCTACCCTTCTCCTCTCTTCTCTTCTTTTTCCATCTCCTCTCTTCTCTTCTCCTTTCTTCTCTTCCCTTCTGCTCTTCTCCTTTCTTCTCTCTTCTGCTCTTCTCCTTTTTCTCTCTTCTGCTCTTCTCCTTTCTTCTCTTCTGACTTCCAAGCACATCCACTCTCGACGGCAGTCGAATCATATAATAATAATAATAATAATAATAATAATAATAATAATAATAATAATAATAATAATAATAATAATAATAATAATAATAATAATAATAATAATAATAATAATAATAATAATTATAACTACAAAAATAATAATTTATTTATTTATTTTTCACCTACTCCTAGGAAGGACTTTCGTCCTGTTAGTGGGATTTCTCGAGGAAGATCCTTGGGTTTCAAGGGCCCACGGCGGATACCGCTGGCTGGGCCAGGCCTATCACGGATGCCGGAGATTATTCCCATCAGTGGCAAGAGCACTCCATTGATGTACTCGTTTAACGACTGAGTCATTCGGAGCTAAGCGCAAGGAGAAATCGCTCACATTTCCCGCTCCGGCCAGGCCTCAAACCCTGGACCTCTCGCTTGCTATAACGAGTGCTCAATAGACTGAGCTACGGAGCCGCATAATAATAATAATAATAAATATAATAATAATAACGACAGCAATAATAATAATAATGACAACAATAATACTAATTATAAAAATAATAATAATTGTAATAATAATAGTAATAATAATAACGACGACAATAATAATAATAATAACGACAATAATAATAATAGCAACAACAATGATAATAATAACGACGACAATAATAATTATACTAAAAATAATAATAATAATAACGACAATAATAATAATAATAATAATAATAATAATAATAATACTAATAATAATAATAATAATACTGTTCATCTTTTTAACATGATAACATTTTCAATTTACGGATATAACTGATAAGGATGGAAATTCAGTCGATCTTTATTGAATTATCGAGTCTCGATTTGCAATTGAATTCTTCTTTCTGATTGGCTGATTATATCTCGAAATTTGTAAAACGTTTTATGATTGGATGATGAAAAGAGAAAAAGTTTTATAAAATGAATTTTGATTGGTAGATAAAAAAAGTAGAATGTATGTAAAATACTTTTTGATTGGTTGATATAAAATTTGAAGTATGTAAAACGTTTTGTGATTGGATGATATAAATGCGGAGTTTGTTAATTGTTTTATGATTTGTTTAAAAAATTTCTGATTCAGTTTCTAATTGAAAATTCTTTTTAATTGGTTGAAAAGTTGAGATTTTGCTGAGTGCGCGTTCCAGTTTTTTTTTTTTTTTTTTAATTTTTTTAACAAATTTTTTTTTTTTTTTTTTTTTATTTTTATTTAATTTTTTCCTCTCAAATTTGATTTTAAAAGAAAATTATTAAAATTTGATCATTTCAAAATTTTAATTTTAGTTCAAAAATAGTCTGAGAGTAAAATGGATATCTGTGATATTTAAAAAAAAAAAAATTATTTAAAAGTTAAGAATATATTAAAGTTAATATAAAAGTTAACTTTTTAATGTCTAAAATTAGGATATTTGAATAAGATGAATACTTTTCATATCCAGTTAGAAAAATGACGAGTATGCAAAAAACAAATGCTTTTTCCACCACTCACAGGTCTGGGGATACAGCGACAGCGCCCCCTAGACAAATACTGGTGTATTTAAAATTACGGCAGTTTAAAGACACAGTAATACAACTTACAAATACCATAATACTACAAAACAATCACCAGTTAAATACACAAAAATGTTACTTACAAACACATTGGTATAACTATAACACACTAAAAACAGATACCATGAAACAACCAAACAAAAGACCTCATAGATCTTAAAAAATACAGTGATATCAACACTGCAATGCAACATAAAACAATCACCTGTTAAATACATACTAATACCACAGTATAAATATATATACTAATATAAATACAGTAGGTCAGATGGAAAGGGAGATTTATTGACAAAACGGGGATAAGCCCTTTTGCATTTGAGCTTTAAATTCAAACTTCAGCGACTATTTTCTAATGAAGTTCGTAATAGAAAGAGAAATAATTATTAATATATTAATTATTAATAATTTATTAATTTTATTGCCTATTATTAAACATATAAGTTGCCACGTCATTAATTAAGCAATTTTTTTGAATAAATATTATCGTTTTTCCTGTAAAACAAAGACAAAACAAAGACAAATATAAAAATATTTGTGATTATCAAAATAAGACTTTGTTATTTACGAAGCCATTTTAAATTTATTTACTTTTTTTTTTTTTTTTTTTTATTTTTTTTTTTTTTTTTTTATTATATTTTATATTTTATATTATATATAATTTTATTATATATATTATTATATTATATATATATTATATATATATATATATATAATATATATATATATATATATATATATATATATATATATATAATATATATATATATATATATATATATATATATATATATATATATATATATATATATATATATATATATATATATATATATATATATATATATATATATATATATATATATATATATATATATATATATATATATATATATATATATATATATATATATATATATATATATATATATATATATATATATATATATATATATATATATATATATATATATATATAATATATATATATATATAGTATACATACATACATTAATAAAAAATCTTTATAGTAAAATTAACTACGCCAAGATAAGGATAAACAATCTTCAAAATTCTAGTCAAGAACTTTCTCAAATTTTTTATTAATTTTTTTTTTTTTTTTATTTTTTTTATTTTTTTATTTATTTATTTATTTATTTTTTTTTTTTGAACATGGAAGATATGAAACATAAATTTTACCAAAATCGTTCATTAACAAACCACAGTGATAGTAATAATGAATAAAAAAGTGTTATATCTTTTCCTTTATATATATATATATATATATATATATATATATTATAATATAATATATATATATATATATATATATTATATATATATATATATATATATATATATTATATATATATATATATATATATATATATGTCAGACTGCAGTTTGATCTCGTTAAAAATTTCAAAAACTACTAAACGTACGTTAAAAAGGATAACATTTTGGAATTCCTTGAAGAAATTTGATAAAAAAATTATAAAAGATGTGAAAATAAGTTAAAAAAAAAAATTGTTTTTGTAGGATAATTAAGGAAAATTCTAGCATTATTATTATTATTATTATTATTATTATTATTATTATTATTATTATTATTATTATTTTATTTTTTTTTAGCGAGCCTAATTCGACTTATTTAAGCTGAACGACCGAAGATTGCCGTGGTATACAGGCCTAACTGATAGTGATACAATATATATATACTATATATATATATATATTATATATATATATATATACTATATTGTATTACACCATATATATATATATTTCACATGTCTTACAATTCTCCAACTCTATGTTTGTTTGTCTACGACTCTGATTCTGAGTCCACCTCCTTCTCCATGTCCGTCTGCCTCCAACTCCTACTCCAAACTCCGCTAGGGGTGCGGGGTCCGTCTGTCTCCAACTCCGAATCCAACTCTCAATAAATTTAACTTTCAGCTTAATTTAATTAACATATTTTCCATAAATTCAGTAATAGGAATGAAAAAAAAAAGTTTGACCACTGAGTCATCCATTCAGGCAACCAAATTTAATGAACATGTCACGATTTCTCTGTTTGAAAAGCGTCAAACTTAAGAACAATTAAATCGTTGTGATATATATATATATATATATATATATATATATATATATATATATATATATATATATATATATATATATATATATATATATATATATATATATATATATATATATATATATATATATAGATATAGAGAGAGAGAGAGAGAGAGAGAGAGAGAGAGAGAGAGAGAAAGAGAGAGAGAAAGAGAGAGAGAAAGAGAGAGAAAAATTATTTCATTTATGAGCTAAATCTTTTATTCAGTCACTCTGAGTTACTTTTAGATCATTTTTAGTCAGTTTTAGTCATTCTTAGTCACGTTCAGTTATTCTGAGTCACCTTTAGTCACTTTTAGTTACCTTTAGTCATTATGAGTCAACTTTAGTCATTCTTAGTCACTTGAGTCACATTTAGTCATTCTGAGGCACTTTGAGTCATCCTGAGTCACCATTAGCTAGTCACTTTTAGTCATTCTGAGTCGCCTTTAGTCAATCTGAGTCACTTTGAGTCACCTTTAGTCACTTTGACTCATCTTTTACTAAATTTGAGCTAATTTTAGTCATTCTGAGAAACTTTCATAGTCAGTTTTAGTAACTTAGTTATTTTGAGTTATTCTTGAACAAATTTAGTCACTTTTGATCATCTTGATTTAATATTAGTCATTTTGAATCACTTTTTTATTATTTTGAAACACCATTAGTCTTTTTTTGAGTCACTCGCAATCGTTTTCATTTATTTTTAAACGTTTTTTTGAGTCAATTTTAGTCATTTTGAAGTCACTTTTTATCATTCTGAGCCATACCTAATCATTGTCCTTCATTTTTATAGCTAATTTGAGTCACTTTATGACGTATGAGTCACCAAAGTCCTTTCGAGTCATTTTACTTCGTTTTTGAACAATTAATGTGACTCAATGAGCTGTTCTGAGTCACTCTAATTAATGACGACTCTTTTTGTAACTATTTCTAATTGATGTAAATCGGGTGTAAAAAATCCACTATTCAAAATTAAAAGGAAGGGTAGGGGTGAAAGGGAGGGGGAGGGGGAATGTTGAGAGGGATAAACTGAGTTGGGGTAAACGATTGGGGGGAAATGAGAAGAGGGGATTGAGTGGAAATGGGGGAAGGAAATTTTATTTAAGAGAGGCAATAGGAAAATTGGAATTTATTACTGCAATATATATATATATATATATATATATATATATATATATATATATATATATATATATATATATATATATATATATATATATATATATATATATATATATATATATATATATATATATATATATATATATATATATATATATATATATATATATATATATATATATATATATATATATATATATATATATATATATATATATATATATATATATATATATATATATATATATATATATATATATATATATATATATATATATATATATATATATATATATATATATATATATATATATATATAGTACAAATACTTGATATATTTACTGCTGATTTAATTTATTCATCCGCAATTATATTTTATATCCTGATGATTTGAAAATGCCATTTCCCGAAACGTTGATAATTACATGGAATATTAAAATAAATTAATTTTAAAAAGAATTTTTATTTTATCAAGAAAGTTCGGAACACTAGTGTTATTATTCATATATATATATATATATATATATATATATATATATATATATATATATATATATATATATATATATATATATATATATATATATATATATATATATATATATATATATTATATATATATATATATATATATATATATATATATATATATATATATATATATATATATATATATATATATATATATATATATATATATATATATATATATATATATATATGACAACCACCAACTACCAACAACCAACATCCAACAACTAACAATCAACAACCAACAATGACCACCAACCACAAACAACTAACAACCAAACATCACCATCACCGCTACCATCACCAACAACCACCAACAACAACTACAACAATAACCACCACCACCAACAACCAACAACTACCAACAGCAACTGTCAACCAACAACAACAACCACCAACAACCATCACCAACCACCAACAACCAACAACCATCACCAAGCAACGAGCAACAACCAGCAACCCAAGAACACCTATATGAATACACCTTTTAAGATGAAGATGAATTCAAGCATCCTGATTAATTATAATGAAGAAAAGAAAATTTCGATTCAAATCTATCTTTTTTTTTATCCTTTCCTCCATCGCGAACAAAATCAACATTTTTTAATGTTATTTTTTAGGTTCAAAACAAGATGTATTATTATCGCTTTCATTTACTTTGAAGATCTCTTTTGAAGTCTTTCTTTTTCTATCTCTCTAGATTCTTTCTTGTTCTATCTTTTTTTCTTCTTCCTTGTTGTTAGATCTTTCGGAGTAGTTATCTCTCTCTCTCTCTCTCTCTCTCTCTCTCTCTCTCTCTCTCTCTCTCTCTCTCTCTCTCTCTCTCTCTCTCTATTTTTCATGTGGCTTCTTTCCATTTTCCTCTCACTAACTTTTTGTTCGTTTTCTTTCTCTCTCTCCCCCCCCCC
>SEYY01002518.1:65000-77500 GCA_009176605.1 Armadillidium nasatum
ATAAAAATAATAATTAGAACAAAGATAATACTAACAAGAAATGTCAAGTCATGATAAGAATTTTTTTGAAAGATTAGTAATATTTGAGCTCTAATCCTTACTCATTTTTCAGTAACAAAATTCAAATGATGGTAAAAGTAATAATAATATAATAATAGTAATAATAATAGTAATAATAATAATTGTAATAATAGTAATAATAATAATAATAATAATAATAATAATAATAATAAAAATAATGGTAACGGGAAAACGATTTTAATATTTATTCAACAACTATTTTCAGTAATAGTAATATAATTAAAGAATAGGTAACGATAACGCAATAATAATAATAATAATAGTAATAATAAAAACTAATAATAATATTAATGATAATAATTAATAATAATAGTGATAATTATAATAGTAACTAATAATGGTAAAAATAATGAAATTGACAACAACAATAACAATAATAATTCAATAGCAATAAAAAAAAAAAATAAAAAAAAAAAAAAAAAAAAAAAAAAAAAAAAAAAAAAAAAAATAATAAATATAATAATATAATAATAATAATAATAATAATAATAATAATAATAATAATAATAATAATAATAATAATAATAATAATAATAATAACTAATAATAATAATAATAATACATTGTTGGATATTTTGTAATTATATAATTTTCTACCTATTCTTTTAATTTATATTT
Organism: Armadillidium nasatum; assembly: GCA_009176605.1. Lineage (NCBI taxonomy): Eukaryota > Metazoa > Arthropoda > Malacostraca > Isopoda > Armadillidiidae > Armadillidium > Armadillidium nasatum. The sequence continues at coordinate 65,700 of SEYY01002518.1, forward strand.
TATTTTCATTTTCATTTTCTCCTTCTTCTTCTTCCAAAGGAAAATACGAAAAAGTTAAAAACAAAAAGGAAACGAATTGGTGAATCAGTCAATTTTATGCTAGAGTTCGTTATTTTGTTTTTGACCTAAAAATGGTAAAAAGAATTAAGAAAATAAAAATGAGTAAAGTGAGGAATTACAAAAGTAAAAGAGCAAAGAGATACAAAAAAATGAGTAAAGTGAGGAATTACAAAAGTAAAAGAGCAAAGAGTTATAAAAAATGAGTAAAGTGAGGAGTTACAGAAGTAAATGAGCAGAGTTACAAAAAAATGAGTAAAGTGAGAAGTTACAAAAGTAAAAGAGCAAAGAGTACAAAAAAATGAGTAAAGTGAGAAGTTACAGAAGTAAATGAGCAAAGAGTTACAGTTACAAAAAATGACTAAAGTGAGAAGTTACAGAAGTAAATGAGCAAAGAGTTACAAAAAATAAGTAAAATGAGAAGTTACAAAAGTAAAAAGAGTAAAGAGTTACAAAAAAATGAGTAAAGTGAGGAGTTACAGAAGTAAAAGAGCAAAGAGTTACAAAAAAATGAGTAAAGTGAGGAGTTACAGAAATAAAAGAGCAAAGAGTTACAAAAAAAATGAGTAAAGTGAGGAGTTACAGAAGTAAAAGAGCAAAGAGTTACAAAAAATGAGTTAAGTGAGGAGTTACAGAAGTAAAAGAGCAAAGAGTTACAAAAAATGAGTTAAGTGAGGAGTTACAGAAGTAAAAGAGCAAAGAGTTACAAAAAAATGAGCAAAGTGAGGAGTTACAGAAGTAAAAGAGTAAAGAGCTATAAAAAAAATGAGTAAAGTGAGGAGTTACAGAAGTAAAAGAGCAAAGAGTACAAAAAAATGAGTAAAGTGAGGAGTTACAGAAGTAAAAGAGCAAAGAGTTACAAAAAAATGAGTAAAGTGAGGAGTTACAGAAGTAAAAGAGCAAAGAGTACAAAAAAATGAGTAAAGTGAGGAGTTACAGAAGCAAAAGAGCAAAGAGTACAAAAAAATGAGCAAAGTGAGAAGTTACAAAAGTAAAAAGAGCAAAGAGTTACAAAAAATGACTAAAGTGAGAAGTTACAGAAGTAAAAAGAGCAAAGAGTTACAAAAAATGACTAAAGTGAGGAGTTACAGAAATAAAAGAGCAAAGAGTTACAAAAAAAAAAGAGTAAAGTGAGGAATTACAGAAGTAAATGAGCAGAGTTACAAAAAAATGAGCAAAGTGAGGAGTTACAGAAATAAAAGAGCAAAGAGTACAAAAAAATGAGCAAAGTGAGGAGTTACAGAAGTAAAAGAGTTATAAAAAAATGACTAAAGGGAGGAGTTACAGAAATAAAAGAGCAAAGAGTTACAAAAAAAATGACTAAAGTGAGAAGTTACAAAAGTAAAAATAAGTTAAGTGAAGGGTTACATAAGTAAAAATGAGCAAAGTGAGGAGTTACGAAGGTAAAATTGAGTAAATGAGGAGCTATAAAAGTAAAAGTGAGTAAAGTGGAGTTACAAAAGTAAAAATTAGAAAAGTGGAATTACAAAGGTAAAAATTAGTAACTCATCACTTCACTCATATTTACTTTAGTAAATCCTCACTTTATTCATTTTTACTTTTGTAACTCATCATTTAGCTTATATTTATTTTTCCTTTTGTAATTCATTATTCATTTTACTAAAAGTAAATATTAGTAAAATGAGGAGTTTCAAAAGTAAAAATGAGTAAAGTGATGAGTAATAATAATAATGGTAATATCTTTAAAGACAATTAGTAATATATAATATATATATATATATATATATATATATATATATATATATATATATATATATATATATATATATATATATATATATATATATATATATATATATATATATATATATATATATATATATATATAATTCCTTCGTTTGTAAGAGGAATTTTTTATTATGTATTTTTTTTTCCTTTTTTTTTTCATTATTATTATTTTATAAATTCTGTAACGAAAATTCCGAAAATATTTGAAGAAGTTTTCGGTAAAAATATTCCCGATAAAAATGTTCTTTTTTTTTTTTTTTTTTTTTTTCCCCCCCCCCCCCAAAAAAAAAATTTTTTTTATTTTTTTTATTTTCGATTAAATCAAATAAATTTGGTTAGTGATTAATCGAATTAAAAAATATCGATATATTAATAAATATTGATTTTTATTTTCGGATTAATAATAATAGTAGTAATAGTAATAATAATAATAGTAAAATATTAAAATAATAATAATAATAATAATAAAAAAATAAAGATGATAATAATAATCAAATATAAAGATAATAATAATAATAAAATATAAAGATAATAATAATAATAATAATAATAATAATAATAATAATAATAATAATAATAATAATAATAATAATAATAATAATAATAATAATAATAATAATAATAATAATAATAATACTGGAATACTAAAACCCCTTGACCCTCCTGGAACTTCCCATCACCACTGGAACACTGAAACCCCCTGACCATCCTGGAGCCTTCCAGCACCACTGGAACACCTGGAACATCCCATCACCAGTGGAACACTGGAACCTCCTGACCATCCTGGAGCCTTCCAGCACTACTGGAACACTGAAACTTCGTGACCTTCCTGGAACATCCCATCACCAGTGGAACACTGGAAACCTCCTTGACCCTCTTGGAACCTCCCTGAACCACTGGAATGCTGAAACTCCTTGACCCTAATAGAAATTTCTGATTCCACTGGAACACTGAAGCCTCCTGACCCTCCTGAAACCTCCCAGAACCTCTAGAACACTGGAATCCCTTGAACCTAATGAAAATTTCTGATCTCACTGGAACCCTCTGACCCTAATGGAAATTTCTGATCCCACTGAAACCCCCTGACCCTAATAGAAATTTCTGATCCCACTGGAACCCCCTGACCATAATGGAAATTTCTGATCCCACTGGAACCCCCTGACCATAATGGAAATTTCTGATCCCACTGGAACCCCCTGACCCTAATGAAAATTTCTGATCCCACTGGAACCCCCTGACCATAAAGGAAATTTCTGATCCCACTGGAACCCCCTGACCCTAATAGAAATTTCTGATCCCACTGGAACCCCCTGACCATAATGGAAATTTTTGATCCCACTGGAACCCCCTGACCATAATGGAAATTTCTAATCCCACTGGAACCCCCTGACCATAATAGAAATTTCTGATCCCACTGGAACCCCCTGACCATAATGGAAATTTCTGATCCCACTGGAACCCCCTGACCCTAATGGAAATTTCTGATCCCACTGGGACCCCCTGACCATAATGGAAATTTCTGATCCCACTGGAACCCCCTGATTCACTGCCACACTCTTCCAGTTACTCCTTTGATTTAAATTCCATTAAAACAAAATATCTAATCAATCCTGAAATGGATATAAAAATCGTATTAAAAAATAAATTATTAAAAACAAAAAAAAGTTTTCCTTTTTTTTTGTTTTTTTTTCTACAATTTTTTTTTATTTTTTATTTTTATTTTTATTTTTTTTTATTTTTTTATTTATTTTTTTTAAATACATAGTTTAGATTTGATGAGTTTTTTTTAATGCCGATTTGGTACACGATCTCATTAAAATGACCTTGTAATGACCTCAACTTTGACCCTAACTTTTCCAAATTGTTGAGACACGAAACACGAAACGAACATGGTTTTTTTTTTTTTTTTTTAAAGGAATAAAAAAAAGCAAAAAAAAAAAAAAAATTTTATATATATATATATATATATATATATATATATATATATATATATATATATATATATATATATATATATATATATATATATATATATATATATATATATATATATATATATATATATATATATATATATATATATATATATATATATATAAAGCATGTAGGCCATTGACTTTGATTTCCTTCAGATAAATAAATATAAACCACATTTATACATTATATAACACATGCATAAATGTATGCGTTAAAAAACACATACTTGACGCATAGCTTTGAATGTTACTAATGTACACACGCATAAATATATGCATTATATAACACATATTTAACACATAGTTTTGTATGTTTCTAATGTACACACTCATAAATATGTTATATAACACATATTTAACACATAGTTTGGTATGTTACCAATGTACACACGCATAAATATATGCGTTATATAACACATGCTTAGCACATAGTTTTGTATGTTACTAATGTATACACGCATAAATATATGCGCTGTATAACACATACTTAACACATAGTTTTGCATGTTTCTAAAGCACACACGCATAAATATATGCATATAGCACATATTTAACACATAGTTTGGTATGCTACTAATGTACACATGCATAAATCTAAGAGTTATATAACACATACTTAACACACATTTTATGTTACTAATATGTTGATTGTATCACATATCTGTTATGTATGTTAGTAATGTACACAAACATCAATCTATGAGTTATCTAACACATATTTAACACATTGTTTTGTATGTTAATAATGTACACATTCATAAATCTATGCGTTATATAACACATACGTAATACAAAATTTTATTTGTTACTGATTTGTTGATTGTAACACTTTTCTGTTACAGAATACATTTTAATGCAACAGATTATATTCTTAAAATTTTATCTAAAATATAATAATAATAATAATAATAATAATAATAATAATAATAATAATAATAATGATAATATTATATATTGGTATTTATCAGCGTTCTTTATATTTTGTGTAAATTTCTTTTTTTCCTCTCTCTATCTCTATCTTTTCGTCCTATATCTATCTCTCTCTCTTTCTTTCCATCTCTTTTTTTTTTATGCAATCTCTTCCACTTTTTCCTTTTTTTCTATCTAAATTTTCTTTTATCTCTCTCCTACTTTTATATTTACTTTTCTTTTTCTAATTAATTTCCCCTCCACTCCTTTTTCTATCTTTTTATCCCCCTTTCTCTTTCCCTATCTACGTCTCCGCTTTCTTCTAATTTTCCCTTTCTCTCTCTATCTAACTCTTTATCTCTCTTCGTCTCCGTTTTCTTCTCTTTTTCCCTTTCCTCTCTATCTAACTCTTTATCTCTCTTCGTCTCCGTTTTCTTTCTTTTCCTTTTCCCTTTTCCCTCTCTATCTAACTCTTTACTCTTTATTTCTCTTCGTCTCCGTTTTCTTCTCCTTTTCCCTTTCCTCTCTCTATCTAACTCTTTATTTCCGTCTCCGTTTTCTTCTCCTTTTCCCTTTCCCTCTCTATCTAACTCTTTATCTCTTCCCTCTCTATCTAACTTTATCTCTCCTCCTTTTTCCTTTCCCTCTCTATCTAACTCTTTATCTCTCTTCGTCTCCATTTTCTTCTCCTTTTCCCCTTTCCATTTTCTATCTCTCTTCGTCTCCGTTTTCTCCTCCTTTTCCCTTTCCCTCTCTATCTAAATCTTTATCTCTGTTCGTCTCCATTTTCTTTTCTTTTTTTTGTTTCTGTGAAGCGAGAACTCATTACCCATAATATCATGCGCGAAACCTTGCTTTCTTAATTAGGGACTGAATCACTCAGTGTCTCTCACCTTTAACGTATTTCATTAATTTAATAATGAAGCCTCTTTTCGTCTTCCTCTTACTACACTCTCTCTCTCTTCTTTCTCTCTCTCTCTCTCTCTTTCTCTCTCTCTCTCTCTCTCTCTCTCTCTCTCTCTCTCTCTCTCCTCTTTCTCGCTCTCTCTCGCTTTCTCTCTGTTTATTATTCTTTCTTTTACGTCATTTGGTTTTTTTTTTATTGTTTCGCTTATTATGTTCTTTCACAATTCTTCCTTCATGTTGTTGTTGTTGTTGTTGTTGTTCTTCTTGTCGTTGTTGATGTTGTTTTTGTTTTTGTTGTTGTTGTTGTTGTTCTTCTTCTTCTTCGTTGTTGTTGTTGTTGTTGTTGTTTTTGTTGTTGTTGTTGTTGTTGTTGTTCTTCTAGTTGTTGTTGTTGTTGTTTTTGTTTTTCTTCTTTTTCTTTGTTCTTGAGTACATGGATGGCAGAGGAACATTTTCCTACTGAAGGGCTACTCCCACCGTATTCCCTATACCCGTGAACGGTGATGGTATTTTTGGGGGTGGGTGGGGGGAAATATATGCTGTTAAAAAAAAAATATATATATATATATATATATATATATATATATATATATATATATATATATATATATATATATATATATATATATATATATATATATATATATATATATATATATATATATATATATATATATATATATATATATATATACCCCTTTTAACCACGATATTACTTGCGTATTGTGATTATTACGTCTTAATGCATCCAAAGAAAGCCTTTATAGTTAGGGAAATGCATAAGAAAATTAAGCGTTGGCAACTCAATCCTTCTTAAGCAAAGAGGAGGGTGCCATTTAGTAATAAACGTATAATTGTTTTATAATTAATTACTATTATTAATTTTCGGTTGTTAGTACGAGTTTAATGGATTTTAAATGGAGTTGTGTAATTAATATACTAGTTTAGTTATCTACTTTAAAATATTGTTGACTATTATGTTAATGATAGCGTTGGCAACTCAATTCCCTTTTATGTTAAGAGAGAGTTGCCATTTAATAATAAATGTATGATATGTATTTAGGTGAAGATGTTTTATAGTCAACTATTATTTTGGGTTGTTAGTACGAGTTTGATGGAATTTAATTGTTGTATAAATATAATGACGTTTGGTGCGGTACTGTGCGGTGTCGTGTGGTACTGGTGCATAACCTCTAGGGATAGTGCCAAGGGAACTGATGACAGTTAATACTGTGCGTTGCTGCGCAAAAAGATAACTGTTTATATGGTTACGGTGCTGATATACTACTTTCCAGATGCGATGCGGTACTCGTGCACTACCACCAGTTATGGTACTGATTCACGACCTCCAGATGCGGTGTGGTGCAGATGCACGACCTCCAGGTCCGGGTCGGAAATTTTCGTCATTCTTCTCACTCTAGTTACAATACTATCAAAATATAAATACAGTAATGAAACGTAATGCTAAAAAAAAAAGTCTGGATAACGATACTTTGTGAGAGCTTTGATGACGTAGACATGTTTCCAAGTAATTTCATTCTGCGATTGGTCAGCTGGTTAAAATCTGGCAACTTTCATTATGATGACGTCACTTCCGCGTTTCTTCCTTTATTTGAATTTGGGAAATAGCATCCAACGTCAAAATTTATGACAGGTAAAATTAGTGTTCGATTTCATTACTTATTATATCTATACTTTGATGCTAGTCATTTAATTAAGCATGATTGATGATATATATATATATATATATATATATATATAATATATATATATATATATATATATATATATATATATATATATATATATATATAATATATATTCGTTGTTGTTTAGTTTACTTTTATTGCATAATCACTAAAGCATTGTTATTGTTGTTGTTATTGTCGTTATTTTCATTTTTATTAATTTCGTTGTTGCTATTATTTTGTTTATTGTTATTGTTATTATTATTATTACCGTTATTGTTATTGTATTTGTTATTGTTGTTACTGTTGATGTTGATGATGTTATTGTTGTTATTTTTGTTATTTTCATTGCTATTGTTATTGATTTCGTTGTTGCTGTTTTTGTGATTTTTATTGTTGTTGTTTTTGTATTCGTTGTTATTGATGTTGTTACTGATTTTATTTACTTTGCTATTGTTAATGTTGTTGCCTTTCTTTTGGTTGTCTTTGTTGTGATTATTGTTGTTACTATAATTGTCGTTGTAGCTGTTGTTTTTAATGATATTATTGTTATTGTTGCTACTGATATTATTTTCCTTGCCATTGATTTCGTTGTTGCTGTTATTGTGATTGTTAATGCTGTTAATTTTGTGTTACTATCATTATCGTTGCTGGTGTTGCTGTTACTGATGTTACTGTTATTGTTTTTGTTTTTACTGTTGTTATTTTCATTATTATTGATTTCGTTGTTGCTGTTATTGTGACTGTTAATGCTGTTAATATTGTTATTACTATCATTATCGTTGCTGCTGTTGTTGTTACTGATGTTACTGTTATTGTTATTTTGTTACTGTTGTTATTTTCATTGTTATTGATTTCGTTGTTGCTGTTATTGTGATTGTTATTGTTTATTATTATTGTTGTTATTATCATTATCGTTGCTGTTGATGTTATCACTTAGTTTACTTTTATTGGAAACAATAAAGTAGGGATGGAGCGATACCTAAAAATTTTCACCGATACCGAAGCCGATACCCGATATCCGATACCTGAAAATATGCCGATACTACTACCGATACCGATACTTTACTCCTATACACATTTTTTGCCGATACCGATACCGATACTGAAAAGGCCGATACCGATACCGATACCGATACTTCGGATACCGATACCGATACCGATACTTCACTCCATCCCTACAATAAAGGATTGCCTATCGAGAATGGTTGAACTTAGATACTCTCACGTCGCATACCTCCTCCATTGAGAAGGGCTCGTGTGACATGTCTTTCGACACTTCTGAAAACGAGATGAAGGTTGGTTTTAATGTCATTGTATAGTTTTTCCATACATACACATTTATAATGGACAATATATTTAAAAAAATAAAAAACTTTCAGTATTTTTATCTTTAAGGGCGTAGGTACAGTCCTAATCGTAAAGTCGGACACTGTAAGTGGGCTCAGTTAGCCCCAGTGTGTACAGTGCAAAAATTGTCCTAACGAATCGTTGGGACAAGTGGCAAAAATGTCACAACAAATTTTTTCAGTTATTTTCTTATTAGAAAATAAATCGGTGAAGCGACTTTCTTATGTTTAACATGTCTTTTCTCTATTGAAAATTTTGCTGTGACATTTTTGCTACTTGTCCCAACGATTCGTTAGGACAATTTTTGCAGTGATAGATTGAGCTGAGTCAGCTAGTTTTTTTTTATTACGGTTACTGTTTTCTTTGTTTTTGATGTTATGGTTATTATTTTTTTTTTCTTTATTTATTGCAATTGTTATTGATATAGTTACTGTTTCCTTTGCTTTTGTTGTTGTTGTTGTTTGATGTTATTGTTGTTGTTATCGCTTAGTTTACTTTTATAGGATTGAGTAATAGAATGGCACTTGAAAAGATTCTACCTTGGATACCAGATAAATAAATAAATAAATAAATAAATAAATAAATAAATAAATAAATAAATAAATAAATAAATAAATAAATAAATAAATAAATAAATAAATTTCTCTTGCCCTTCTACAGAATCAAATATCATTCCTATTAAGATGCCAAGAGTTTCTGTTATAAAAGTGTAAAATTTTTTTTTATTCTTGATTCATTACACCCTTATAATAACCTCGATCCTATAACAAAAGCGTTGCATTCTACATAATTTAATTTCGTTCCTACTTTAATTCAGTGTCTTTTTTTTTGGGTAAAATTTTGAAATATATTATTTGGATTTTTTTTTTACATGGTTCATTACACCACTGTAATGATCTCGGTACAGTAACAATAGCGTTGCCTTCTACAAAATCAAATTTCATGTTCTATTCATGTCAAAATAATTTTCTTTTATGGGGGTAAAATTTCGGAACATGATAATAATAGTATAATAATAATAATAATAATAATAATAATAATAATAATAATAATAATAATAATAATAATAATAATAATAATAATAATAATAATAATAATAATAATAATAATTATAAAAAATAATGATAATAATGATAATATAATAATAATAATAATAATAATAATAATAATAATAATAATAATAATAGATAATAATAATAATAATAATAATATAATAATAATAATAATAACAACAGTATAATATATATATATATATATATATATATATATATATATATATATATATATATATATATATATATATATATATATATATATATATATATATATATATATATATATATATATATATATATATATGTGTGTGTGTGTGTGTGTGTTTGTTTGTGAAAGAGAGAAAAGAAAAAAAATTTAATTAAACGTTTAAAAAAAATTTAAAATTTATTATATTTAATTAAAAAATAAAAAAAATTAAAAAAAATTTTTTTTTTTTTTTTTTTTAAGTAAAAAAAAAAATAAAAAAATTTTCATCAAATGTCATTAACACTTCAGTATGACGTGTTAACACACTAACACGTGTTAAACGCGTTATTCTATTGTTTTTGATTATATATATATATATATATATATATATATATATATATATATATATATATATATATATATATATATATATATATATATATATATATATATATATATATATATATATATATATATATATATATATATATATATATATATATATATATATATATATTATAATATAAGTTCGAAAATTTCCCAAATCAAGTAAAATAAGATATGAAAATAATAATAATGAATACCCTAAATACCCTAAAAATATTCTAATTAAACATCATAAAATTTTACAATTGGCAATCTGTTACTTGGCAATCTGTTGGTTGGTAATCTGTTAGTTGGTAATCTGTTCGTTGATAATCTATTGGTTGGTAATCTATTTTTTGGTAATCTGTTAGTTGATATCTGTTGGTTGGTAATCTGTTAGTTGATAATCTGTTAGTTGGTAATCTGTTAGTTGGTAATCTATTAGTTGATAATCTGTTAGTTGGTAATCTGTTCGTTGATAATCTATTGGTTGGTAATCTATTTTTTGGTAATCTGTTAGTTGATATCTGTTGGTTGGTAATCTGTTAGTTGATAATCTGTTGGTTGGTAATCTATTAGTTGATAATCTGTTGGTTGGTAATCTGTTAGTTGGTAATCTGTTGGTTGATAATCTGTTAGTTGGTAATCTGTTGGTTGGTAATCTATTAGTTGATAATCTGTTGGTTGGTAATCTGTTTGTTGGTAATCTGTTGGTTGATAATCTCATGGTTGCTGGTTGAACCAACCACATTCAAACCTTCATTTAATATGCAAATATCCATTTAACATTTATAATAAATATAAAATTGTATAATAATTTAAATTTTATAATATATTATAATATGTATTATATATTTTAATATTTCAATATTTTATGCCCTTCATGCTCTGTAAAGATTAAAATATTTATGATAATTTTATTATTATTATTAATTAATTAATTAATTTTATATTTTAATTTATTACATTATGATTTCCTTTTGATGATGTCAGCTGTTTCTCGAAACGTTGTAATAAATTAAAGATGACATTTCTTAAATTGGTCATGAATATTGAACAGCTACAAAAATTGTTTCGAATGATTAAAATGCTCCTAGTGAAAAAAATTTATTCGTGGTTAAAATGTTCATGGTGATAAATATGATTTGGTGGTTAAAATGTTGATGGTGATAATATGATTTGATGGTTAAAATGTTCATGGTGATAAATATGATTTGGTGGTTAAAATGTTCATGGTGATAAATATGATTTGATGGTTAAAATGTTCATGGTGATAAATATTATTTTGTGATTAAAAAGTTCATGGTGATAAATATGATTTGGTGGTTAAAATGTTCATGGTGATAAATATGATTTGGTGGTTGAAATGTTCATGGTGATAAGTATGATTTGGTGGTTGAAATGTTCATGGTGATAAATATGATTTGATGATTAAAATGTTCATAGTGATAAAAATTGGTTCGTGGTTAAAATGTTCATAGTGATAAATATGATTTGATGGTTGAAATGTTCATAGTAATAAATATGATTTGATGGTCAAAGTGTTCATGGTGATAAA
>SEYY01002518.1:85000-87500 GCA_009176605.1 Armadillidium nasatum
TTTGACAACTGTACTGTGTGTAGTACTTCTGCTAAGTTTCCTGTTTAAGTACATTGTAATATTACCATAGTACCGAGTCAATTATGCCTTAGGTTTGATAACTGAACCGTGTGTGGTACTACTACCAAGTTTCCTGTTCAAGTACACTGTTATGTTACCATAGTACCGAGTTAGTTGTGCCTTAGGTTTGACAACTGTACCGTGTGTGGTACCTCTGACAAGTTTCTTGTTTAAGTACACTGTTAGGTTACCTTAGTATATATATTATATATATATATATATATATATATATATATATATATATATATATATATATATATATATATATATATATATATATATATATATATATATATATATATATATATAAATATATTTTAAAATTTTTAAAAATTTTTAAAATTTAATTTATAATTAGAAAGAGTCCCTTTTTTTTCAGCAAAAAAAAAAAAAAAAAGTTTTTGACACTTAAAGAGCCTGAAGTAAAGTTTATAAGTCTGCAGAATTCTGTATAAAGTCTGTTAAGTTCTGCAGGATTCCTTAGAGGGGAGTAAACCATATATATATTACATATATATATATATATATATATATATATATATATATATATATATATATATATATATATATATATATATATATATATATATATATATATATATATATATATTCCAGGCTTATTTGATCTAGGTTCCTCATTTCCAGCAACATCTGTTCCGTGGAATTCTTTTTATCTGTTTTTCTTACTGCTCGTAATCTTTCTCACTTAAAGTTTATGTTCATAATTACTAGAGAAATTTACATCCATATATATATATATATATATATATATATATATATATATATATATATATATATATATATATATATATATATATATATATATATATATATATATATATATATATATATATATATATATATATATATATATATATATATATATATATATATATTATTTATAATATATATATATTATATAAATAAAAATAATATTTTTCAAAACTTTTCTAAATAATAAAATTTTTTTTTTTTTTTTTTTTCTTTTGTGGATGTTTATGAAAAAGAAAATGTAAACAAAACTTCCCTTAGTTGATAATTTTTGTGGACTAAATTGTTAATGTTTATGGAAAGGTTTTTTTTTTTTTTTTTTTTTTTTTTTTTTTTTTTTTTTTTTTTTTTTTTTTTTTTTTTTGGTAAGAATTTGGGTGGAGATTAGTTTTTTTTTTATATTGTGAAGAATGAGGATTTTTTGGAGGGGAGGGTTCCGGGAAGGGTTTTAGTTATACTTAATGGTATGATAATTATATTATTTAAATTATATAATTATAATTATATAAATTATATTACACCTTTATAATTTTTTTGGAATTTATTTTTCATAGTATGATAATTATAATTATTTAAATTAAATGTGTATGTAATTATAGTTATTTAAATTATATTTCACATTTATAATTTTTTTGGGGAATTTATTTTTAATAGTATGATAATTATAATTATTTAAATTATATGTGTATATAATTATAGTTACTTAAATTATGCTCCACATTTATAATTTTTTGGGGAATTTATATTTAATGGTATCATAATTATAATTATTTAAATTATATGTGAATCTAATTAAAATTATTTAAATTATATTTAACATTTACATTTTTTTCGAAACAAATTTTTCATAGTATTAAAATTATAATTTTTAAATTATATGTGCATATAGTTATAGCTATTTCAATTATATTCATTTAATTTATAATTTTTTATGAAATTTATTTAAATATAGTAGTATGATAATTATAATTATTTAAATTATACGTGTATATAATTATAGTTATTTAAATTATATTTCGCATTTATAATTTTATTGGAATTTATTTTTGATGGTATGATAATTATAATTATATAATTTATATGTTATTTAAATTATAGGATTTAGTTAACAATTTTTTGTGGAATTTATTTATATTTAGTGATATTGAAATGATAATTATTTAAACTATATGTGTATATAGTGTTTTATTGTAATTATATTATTTAATTTATAATTTTTGTGTAATTTATTTACATTTAGTGGTATTTTAATTATAATTATTTTAATTATATGTGTAAATAATTGTAGTCATTTAAATTACATTATTCGTTTAATTTATTTAGATTGGTATGATTATTATAATTATATAATTTATATGCAAATATAATTATAGTTATTTTTTTTTTTTTTTTTTTTTTTTTTACACATCACTCACGGGCAAAGCCCTATTCAAAAAAAAAAAAATTGAAACAATGCAAAGGATAAAAAAATAAAAAAAATAAAATAAAATAAAAATCTACGTGTCCCACCTAGCGCAAATTTCATAGGTGAGCACAGACGTGGGCTTTAAAGTAATTGAGATTAAATTCGAGAGGAAACTCAAGATGGGAGAGAGAGAGTTCCACAGAACAGAGGTGGCTGGAAAGAAGGAGGCAAAACAGCGAACAAGCCTGGAGTTGCCTCTGTCCA
>SEYY01002518.1:100000-112500 GCA_009176605.1 Armadillidium nasatum
ATTTCACACACTCACAAACACTCATATAAACATTCATAAACACTTGCACACTTTCACACACTCACAAACACTCATATAAACATTCATAAACACTTGCACTTTCACACACTCACAAACACTCATATAAACATTCATAAACACTTGCACTTTCACACACTCCTAAGCACTCATACACACCTATAAGCGCTTAACATTCTCGTATCTCTGATATCTTTCGTAGATCAATACGTTTTATACACACTTTGTAGACGATTGGGCTATCTACCGCAACGATAGCGATGGATTGATAGAGAGATTGACTTATCTACTTAAAAGCACTAGTTCCAATCTCTCATACAAGATTCTGCATCAATATTTACAGATTTACATAATTGCATACAAAATAATAAACATATCTGTACAATCACTCATACCTATAATTACACAAACATTTTGCATTTACATATTTGCATACACACACTAATAGATATATCTGTACAATCACACATATCTATACTTACACAAATGTTTTTACATTTACATATTCACATACACACACTAATCACACATACCTATACTTACATAAACATTTTTACATTTACATAATCACATACACACACTAATATACATATCTGTACAATCACATAAAAATGCTTACATAAAAATTTATACACACAATTCCCACACACACACAATCACACATAACACGTACACATGTCCAACTACACTTACACACAACCCTACATACCGATAATTATAAACTATTGTTGAATCGGATTGATGTACACATGTCTAACTAACATAAACTATTACAGAATCTTACTTATGCACACAAATGCCCGACTACACCCACATAAACACTTACGCACATACACACACTCTGAATGTTATTTTTTTAATTAGAATCACACTAATGTGCACATATATGTTCAAATACACGCACACACTTATGCACATACGCACATACACGCACGCACACAAGTTCTGAATACTTTTTTTTATTTAAAATCGCTCTAATGTACACATATGTCCAACTTCACACACACATACTCATACAACATACGTACATACTCACACGCACACATGCACTCGTGCAACATACGCACATACACACATTCACACACGTACTGAATGTTATTTTGTTTTTATTTAGAATAGCACTAATGTACACATATGTCCAACTACACACACGCTCATACACCCACACGCGCACACACACCCACACACACACACACACACTCAAATAAACATTTCTGTTTTTATTTAGATTTTGTTTCGTGTTGTTGAAATGCGAAATCGGAACCTTATGATAAAGTTGCTTCCAATTTTCAGTTTTAAATTGAATAAATGAAATTTCAATTAGGCGAACAGACAACAAAACAGACAGTAAAACAGGCAGCAAAATAGACAACAAAATAAACAACAAAACAGACAGTAAAACAGGCAGCAAAATAGACAACAAAATAAACAACAAAACATACAGAAAGAACGAAACAAAATCGACAATAAAACAGATAATAAAACAGACTACAAAACAGACAATAAAACGTACAACAAAACACAGCAAAACATACAACAAAACAGACAACAAAACATACAACAAAACAGACAGCAAAACAGACAACAAAATAAACAACAAAACAGACAGCAAAACATTCAACAAAACAGACACCAAAACAGACAACAAAACGTACAACAAAACAGACAACAAAGCAGACAAACAAAAAAAACAACAAAACAGACAGCAAAACACAACAAAACACACCACAAAATAGACAACAAAACGTACAACAGAACAGACAACAAAAACAACAAAACAGACAGCAAAATACACAACAAAACAGACAACAAAACAGACAGTAAAACAAACAGTAAAACATACAGGTGAGAAAAATTGCAAAAATAGAGGGTTAAACAACAACAGTCATAAAGCAAAGAGAATGATAAAACCGTATTCAAATTTATCAGACAAACTCTAAGATAAACAATCAAGCACATTGACAAGCAAACAAAAAACAAGAAGCAAACAATGAAAAAGAAAAACACGGACCTCGAAAAAATAAAAAAGAGCGAACATGCGCAAACAAATGTCGACAAACAAATACAATTTACAAACAACCAAAAGCGAGTAACTGCAATAAACAGGCACATAAAAAACAAACAACATACTGACGAACACAAAACCAAACAACGATAAACAACACTGATAGACAAAATCCCACATAAATAAACAATGCTAAAATAAACCAAAACAAGCAAACAAATATAAATGGCCCTAAAACATAAACAGAACAAAAAATGTCGATATGCACAAACAAAAAAGAAAAACATCAGGACACAGAAACAACGTGTAAAGACCAAACAAACACAAAAAAACAAAAAAAACAACAACAAATATTCAACATAGCGACAAACATATGCAACATGATGACAAACACAAAAAGACAAACTTTTGTTTTGCTCTTTATAGCGAATATAGTAAACAAACACCAAAATAACAAACAAATATTCGACAAAAGGACAAACGGAAAGCCAAACAACAATGTAACACGATAACAAACACAAAAAGCAAACAGCGTCTGTTTTGTTCTTTATAACTAAATTAGTAAACAAACATGCAAAAAGCAAACAAACACATATATGCACACTCACAAACAAAACACACAATATATAGTATGTGTGTTAGAAGAACCGTCTATATTACTAATTTTTAATCATTATATTTACGGTTCATTCCCTTAATTAAAATGACAGGCAGGAAACTATTACATAAAAAAAAAACACAGACAGACGAGAGAGAAGAAATTCGGTCAAAAATGATTACAAAATAGACAGGCAAACAGTTACAAAACAAACAATCACGCAAACAATTGTGGGTCAAAAAATAATTAAATAAACAGTTAAGGATAACATAAACAAATAGACAGGCAAACAGTTACGAAACAAACAATCACGCAAACAATTGTGTGTCAAAAAATAATTAAATAAACAGTTAAGGATAACATAAACAAATAGACAGGCAAATGATCATAAAACAAAGATGTAGAACAGTTACAAAACATTCATGGAACAATCAAACAAACGAATGTTGGTCAAACAATATTTAAATAATCAAGCAAGACAAATAGTTGTAGAGCAGAAAGTAAACAATTATAAGAATAAAACAAATAAACAATAAAACACAGACTTGCAAAACAATTACATATTTGACATTCAAACAAAAGTCAAACAATTTTAAAAGACAGAAAAATTTAAAAGCAGACATGCAAACAAATTCAAAAACAAAAAGAGTGCAAATTATATTACGAAATAATTACTAAATAATCATGCAGACAAACAGTTACAAAACAAAACCAACAAGAAAACAATTTTTAAACAATCTGGCAAACAAATAGTTCGACAGAGGGACGTCAAAGCGATTAGAAGAATGACAGACACAACAGATTGACAAAAGATCAATTACAGAACAGATATGCAAACAAAAGTCAAACAATTTTAAAGGACAGACAAATTTAAAAACAGACATGCAAACAAAAGTCAAACAATTTTAAAGGACAGACAAATTTAAAAACAGACATGCAAACAGAAGTCAAACAATTTTAAAGGACATACAAATTTAAAAACAGACATGCAAACAAAAGTCAAACAATTTTAAAGGACATACAAATTTAAAAACAGACATGCAAACAAAAGTCAAACAATTTTAAAGGACAGACAAATTTAAAAACAGACATGCAAACAAAAGTCAAACAATTTTAAAGGACAGACAAATTTAAAAACAGACATGCAAACAATATCTGTTTTTAAAATTACAAGCAATAATAAATTAAACTTATTCAAACATTTATGAAACAAGAAGCAGACAAAATAGTTGCTAAAAAGACAATAAACAATTACAAGAAAAAAAGTACAAACAACCAAACTCAAAGCAAAAATGTAGACAAACAAAGCAAACAGAAAAAAACAATTTTTTTACAAACAGACAATCAATTTAAATTCCTTTTTATTTAATCTTTATTTATGGTTTAATATCGTTGTTGAAGTAGAAACTGCAAAAGGTCGTATGTGCAGAAAATAAAATTATTATATAACGGTGCTTATTTTTTGAAGTTATCGGTTATAGCTAAATGAAAAAGGTCGTTTGTCTCAAATCGATAGGAAAGTAATTTTACACACGGTAAAATAATTATTATATAATATTATTATTATATTATTTTATATATTGATATTATCTGGTTACTTTAAGTGCATAAGCATTAAAACACATCAATTTTATCTTGAGTGCATACGACCTTTTGCAGTTATAAAGGATGATATACATATGCACCAAAAAACAGCAATTTTATTTTCTGTACATACGACCTTTTGCAGTTATAAAGAATGATATGCAAATGCATCAAAGCACAAAAATTTTATTTTCTGTAAATACGACCTTTTGCAGTTATAAACAGTGATATACATATGCACCAAAACACAACAATTTTATTTTCTGTACATACGACCTGATGATATACATATGCACAAAAAAACAGCAATTTTATTTTCTGTACATACGACCTTTTGCAGTTAAAAAGAATGATATACATATGCACCAAAACACAGCAATTTTATCTTCTGTACATACGACCTTTTGCAGTTATAAACAGTGATGAACATGTGCACCAAAACACAACAATTTTATTTTCTGTACATACGAACCTTTTGCAGTTATAAAGGATGATATACATATGCACGAAACACAATTTTATTTTATGTACATACGACCTTTTGCAGTTATCATTGATGATATTCATCCGATAAATGAAGGTAAAACAAAATATAACTTTTAAAAATAATATTTATTTATTTATTTATAAATATTTTAAATATATATAAAGAAAATAATATTTAATTAAGGCATTTAAATTTTATAATAAAATAAAAGTCTTCCCTTTTTAAAGGGAAAGAAAATGAGAGGGACAGTTGGGGGATATTGGAACGTTTGGGGGATTAGTAGTAATTTGATAGGGGGAAATTTTCCCCCAAATAAATTTAAAAATAAGGAAAAAATTTTTGGTGTTTGTTCTGAGTGGGAAAATAATGGTAAAGGAAATTTCAATGGACCAAATATTTTTCTTTAATGGAAACGAATCGTCTTTTTTTCTTTTTTTTTTTTTTTTTTTTTCTATTTTTTTTTTTATTTCTGTTTTTGGTCTTTCGAAAAATATATATTTTTTTGAAGAAATTTAAATTTTATTATTATTACTTATATTATTATTATTATTA
Source organism: Armadillidium nasatum (assembly GCA_009176605.1). Taxonomy (NCBI): domain Eukaryota; kingdom Metazoa; phylum Arthropoda; class Malacostraca; order Isopoda; family Armadillidiidae; genus Armadillidium; species Armadillidium nasatum. The sequence goes on from SEYY01002518.1 coordinate 105,245, forward strand.
TTATTATTATTATTATTATTATTATTATTATTATTATTATTATTATTATTGTTATTATTATTATTATAATTGTTTCTATTATTATTCGCATTATTATTGTTACTATTATTAAAATTATTATTATTTACTATAAAAATATTAAAAATCAACAATTAAAAATTTCTTTTCAGAAATTTAAAATTTTGAAATTATTATTATTATTATTATTATTATTATTATTATTATTATTATTATTATTATTATTATTATTATTATTATCATCTTTTGATACTTAAACAGATTTTAGGATAAGTTTATTACAGAATGTAATTATTTAAATTAATATCCTCATTGAAGTGTATAATTTCATTAAAATTTTTAAATTATATTATATTATTTTTATTATTATTATTATTATTATTATTATTATTATTATTATTATTATTATTATTATTATTATTATTATTATTATTATTATTATTATTATTATCATTTAAGATTATTGTCATTATTATACTATTAGTATCATAATCTTATCATTATATTATTATTATTATGAGATAATTGTATCATCATTATATTATTATTATGTAATTTTATTATCATTATCTTATCATTATACTATTATTATCAGATAATTGTATCATCATTATATTATTATTATCAGATAATTGTATCATCATTATTGTATCTATATACAATTATTAAAAGATAATTGTATCATCATTATATTATCGTTATTAGAAAATTGTGTCATCATTATATTATTATTATCAGAAAATTGTTTCATCATTATCTTATCACTATCATTATTATCAGATAATTGTATCATCATTATATTATCTTTATCAGGTAATTGTATCATCTTTATATATTATCAGATAATTGTATCATCATTATCATATCTACATACTATTATTATAAGATAATTGTATCATCATTATATTATTGTTATCCGATAATTGTATCATCATTATATTATTATTATCAGATAATTGTATCATCATCTTATCAATATACTATTATTATAAGATAATTGTATCATCATTATATTAACATTATCAGATAATTGTTTCATCATTATATTATCATTATATTATTGTTATCAGATAATTGAATCATCATTATATTATCATTATATTGTTATTATGTAATTTTATTATCATTATCTTATCATTATACTATTATTATCAGATAATTGTACCATCATTATATTATTATTATATTAATTATCAATATGTAATTTTATTATTATTATCTTATCATTATTCTATTATTTTCAGATAATTTTATCATTATATTATTATTATTGACAGGTAATTGTATCATCATGATATTATCATTATATTATTCTTATCAGATGATTGGATCATTATTATACTATCATTATATTATTTTTATGTAATTTTATTATCATTATATATTATTATCATCATTATATCATTATAAGATAATTGTATCACCATGACATTATCATTATCAGATAATTGAATCATCATTATCTTATCATCATATTATCATTATCGGATAATTGTATAATCATTATATTATTATTATATAATTTTATTATCATTATCATTATCAATTGTAATTATATATTATTATGTAATTTTATTATCATTATACTATTATTATCAGATAATTGTATAATCATCATATTAACATTATCAGATAATTTTATCATCATTATATTATCATTATATAATTAATGCGTGATTTTATTATCATTAAATTATCATTATATTATTATTATCAAATAATTGAATGATCATTATATTTTCATTATATTAATATTATCAGATGATTGTATCATCATTATAATATTATTATGCAATTTCATTACCTTCATTTCATTAAACTATTATTATCATGTAATTGTAATATCATTATTGTATTCTTATCATTATTATATCATTATACTCTTATTATCATTATTATAATTGTGTTATCATTATATTATTATTATCATGTAATTGTAATATAATTATCATAGCATTTTATATAATATATATATATATATATATATATATATATATATATATATATATATATATATATATATATATATATATATATATATCATGTTTAGCATATTTTAGCATATTTTTATTATAATTTTATAATTATTGCAATATTAATAACATTTTAACACAAGTGTATCATCCCACTTAATTATAATGCAATTATAATATATCTTTTTAATAAATTTACCATACATTTATCACAAATATATAATTATAGTAATTAATATTAAAATTTAATAATAAGCATGGCATACCAGTTAATTATAATGCAATTATATTATATCATTTTTAATAAGTTTAGCATATTTTAGTATAAGTTTATTACAAATATATAATATTGTAATTAATATTAATATTTTATCATAAGCATATCATACTAGTTAATTATAATTCAATTAGAATATCACATCTTTTTAATTAGTTTAGCATATTTTAGTATAAGTGTATTACAAATATATAATTATAGTAATGATTTTAAAATTTAATCATCAGCATATCATACAGTTAATTATAATGCTATTATAATATCAATTTTGTTAATAAGTTTAGCATATTTTAGTATAAGTTTTTTACAATATATAATTTAGTAATTATTATTGAAATTTAATCATAAGCATATCTCAGTTAATTATAATGAAATTATAATGTATCTTTTTAATAAGTTTAGTATATTTTTATTATAAATTTATAATTATTTCAATATTGATAACATTTTATTTTAAGCGTATAATCCTATTTAATTTTAATGCAATTATAATATATATTTTTAATAAATTTAGCATAAGTTTATTACAAATATATAATTATAGTAATTAATATTAAAATTTAAAAATAAGCATAGCTTTCCAGTTAATTATAATACAATTATACCTTTTTTAATGTTTAGCATATTTTAGCATAAGTTTATTACAAATATATAATTATAATCATTAATATTAAAATTTAATCTTAAACATAGCATACCAGTTAATTATGATGCAATTATAATATATCTTTATAATAAGTTTAGCATATTTTAGCATAATTTTATTACAAATATATAATCATATGCATTATTATTAAAATTTAATCATAAGCATAACATACTAGTTAATTATAATGAAATTATAATGTATCTTTTTAATAACTTTAGTATATTTTTATTATAAATTTATAATTATTTCAATATTGATAATATTTTATCATAAGCGTATAATCCCACTTAATTTTAATGCAATTAATATATATCTTTTTAAAAAGTTTTACCATAAGTTTATTACAAATATTTAATTATAGTCATTAATATTAAAATTTAATCATAAGCAATTATAATGTTAATCATAAGTTAATTATAATGCAATTATAATATATCTTTTTAATAAGTTTAGCATATTTTAGCATAAGCTTATTACAAATATTTAATTATAGTAGTTAATATTAATATTTTATCATAAGTATATCATCCTAATTATTTAATTAAATATTTCTGCTTCTCTATTGTTCAATTCTCGAATAAGAGATTATAGGATTTCTTCCTTGTAATCCTTAAATCCTTTTGTGGTTTGTTTTACGCCTTAATCGCCCAGATGGTCCTCCATGGATGAAGTCGAAGACGCCAAGAAATGGCGAAATGAAAGCAATATGTGCGCGTCTTTCTCAATGCCTTTAAAAAAAAGTGACTTTAAAATAACTCTCCTTGACTATACTTGAAAGTCAGACTTGTTAAGTCAGAGAGTCATTAAAAGTGACTCTTGAAAGTCAGTCTTGTTAAGTCAGAGTCATTAAAACTGACTTTTTTTTCCTCAAAAAGTTAGTCGTAATAAGCGACTGGTACGAGAGAGAGAGTTTGAGTCATAATAATAGTAGAGGCATGAGGAAAGGTTTATAACGACTCAGAGACTCACGCGAGTCGGAGTCATAATAGGAAGGGAGAAATAATCGTAAAACTTGTATAGAAATTGATATTTAATGAAGCATAAGCTTAGTTTGGCGGAAACGAGCGAGGAGGATGGCTGTTATTCTACTGATAAATAATATTGGATCGTTACCGTAAAGGTCTTCAAATGAAATGGAGCCAATATAATAATTATATTTGAGGAATTCAGGATATTAGAAATACACGCACATACGCACATATATTCCTACGCATTCATATCATTACTCAAATTTAACTTTCAGGTTTTTTTTTTCTCTCTCTCTCTCTCTCCTCTCTGTATATTCTCCTTTTCTCTTCTCTCTCTTTCTCAGTCTGTCTGTTTGCTTGTTCCTCTCTCTCTCTCTCTCTCTCTCCCTTCGAAAATCTCTCTCTATCCTTTTGTCTATGTATCTCTCTCTCTCTCCTTTCTTTTCTCTTTCTCAGTCTTCCTGTCTGCTTGTTTTTCATTCTCTTTTCACCTCTGTCTCTCTTGCTCCTTTGCTCTCTCCTTCTCTCTTTCTCTTACTCTCACGCTTTCTCTCTCCCTCTCTCAATCCCCACTCTTTCTCCCTCCCTCATTCTCTCTCTCTCTCTCTCTCTCTCTCTCTCTCTCTCTCTCTCTCTCTCTCTCTCTCTCTCTCTCTCTCTCTCTCTACATTCAACATATTTTACGTTAATCACAATTCACTGAAATTTAAAATTTGTTCAGTGAGTGTGACGCGCCGTATATAAAGATGGAGAGTACAAATAACGATGGATAAATATACTGATATCGGAGACGATAACGGAGATACCAGCGATAGCAATGAAGCTCTGGAATTATTGATGGGGAAAATTATTAAATAAAATGTTTGTAATGCTGATTGCAGGAAGATATAAGAATATTTAATATTACTCTATCGTGCGATCTATATCTGTACTTACTCTATAGTATACGATCTACATCTGTGATTAATTTAAAGTATACGATCTATATCTATGCTTACTCTATAGTATACGATCTATATATGTGAAGCATACGATCTAGATCTGTGCTTATTCTACAGTATACAATCTATATCTGTGCTTACTCTATAATATATGATCTATATTTATGCTTACTCTATAGTATACGATCTATGTCTGTGATTACTCTATAGCATAAGATCTATATTTGTGCTTACTCTATAGAATACAATCTATTTTTATGCTTACTCTATAGTATACGATCTATGTCTGTTCTTACTCTATTGTATCAGGTCTACATTTATGCTTACTCTATAATATATGGTCTACGAAGGTGAAATTATTTCTTCGCCACCACTCACTTGTCAGGGGATACGGGAGGCGGAGCCTCGTTGACAAATGTTCGTGTGCCATGCATTTGTGTCTTCAAATTTGAAGACCTCATAATACAAAAGCGGCGGATATTGATTATGATAATATTGCTGAATATTATCGACGATAACGGAGGTAATTAGCGATAACGATAAAGCAATGAGGTCACTTATAGCGATTAATCTAAGATATCTCCTGATTATATTATTTATTTAAAAAAAAATATAATACTGACATTATTGATATCATATTCCTGAATATTAGCGATAATATCGGTGATAAATTATTATTATTATTTTTATTATTTATTATTATTATTATTATTATTATTATTATTATTATTATTATTATTATTATTAATTATTATTAATTATTATAAATATAATAATAATAATATATTATATATAATAATAATAATATAATAATTAATAAAAATAATAATAATAATAATAATAATAATAATAATAATAATGAATAATATAATAAAAATAATAATAATAATAATAATAATCATAATGATAATAATAATAATTACAGTTATAATAATAGTGATAATAATATAAAATAATAATAATAACAAGAGAGAGTGAGAGAGTGATGTGAGTGTATCAAATGAGAGTGAGAGAGAGGATGAACGATGTGAGTGGTTCATGATGGAGAGAGAGATGAGTGGTTCAGAGAGAGAGAGAGAGATGCGAGTGTATCAATTGGGAGAGAGAGACAATGAGAGAGAGAGAATGAATGATGTGAGTGTTTCAAGTGAGAGTGAAAGAGAGGATGAACGATGTGAGTGGTTCAGAGAGAGAGAGAGAGAGAGAGAGAGAGAGAGATGTGAGCGTATCAATTGAGAGACAGAGAATGAATGATAAGAATGTTTCAAGTGAGAGTGAGAGAGATGATGAATAATGTGAGTGATTCAAGAGAGAGTGAGAGAGACGATGAACGATGTGAGTGGTTCAAGAGAGAAAGAGAGAGAGAGAGAGAGAGAGAGAGAGAGAGAGAGAGAGAGAGTGAAAACATAATATAAGAGGTTTAAAACAGAGAGCGCGATGTGGGTGGTCCAGGAGAACTGAAGAGAGAAAGTAAGAGAGAGAGAGAGAGAGAGAGAGAGAGAGAGAGAGAGAGAGAGAGAGAGAGAGAGAGAGAGAGAGATGTGAGAGGTCCAAGGAAACGTAAATCAAATAAGGAAGGTTCGGAAGATTACCCAATTTGTTGATCGCTGATCAATAAGTTGATGGCGCGTCTCCGCTTTTGAGTAAGAACCTCTGCCCAGAATATCAATTCTAGGTTAAGCAATTGAAGAGCTGGTTTTAAGAAGTAGCGTAAGAGACTTTAGGAGAGAGAGAGAGAGAGAGAGAGAGAGAGAGAGAGAGAGAGAGAGAGAGAGAGAGAGAGAGAGAGAGAGAGAGAGAGAGAGAGAGAGAAGAGAGAGAGAGAGAGAGAGAGAGAGAGAGAGAGAGAGAGAGAGAGAGAAATGCACGAATGGATTGGGAAAAGAAATAAAGAAAAAAAAACAGGAAGGAACCAGAGTAGAGAGAGAGAGAAGAGAGAGAGAGAGAGAGAGAGAGAGAGAGAGAGAGAGAGAGAGAGAAAGAGAGAGAAGAGAGAGAGAGGAAAAAAATGAAGTAAAATATTATAATAAAACTTAAATATTATACTATATATATAATAATAATAAATAATAAATAATAATAGTTCTTCAATAATATGACATTCAAATCACTTTTGAAACACTCTGTCCACTCAAAACGAAACAAATATTTTTCAGTCACCCTGTACGAGGTCAAAAAAAATACTTTTTTTTTCCTTTTTTCGATTTTTGACCTGCAAGAGGTCAAAATATGGAAAGAGGAAGCTTGGGAGCGGGGGGGAAGGGTGGGTTTGAGATCCTACTTAGGAAATGCGATTAAAAAAAAAAAAAAAAAAAAAAAAAAAAAAAAAAAAAAAAAATTCCATCGCTTAAAAAGAAGAAAATTAATTTTCGATGACAAAGAGATCGTACCAAACGTACCAAAAAGCGTACCAAACGTACCAAACGAAGA
>SEYY01002518.1:115000-122500 GCA_009176605.1 Armadillidium nasatum
CAACCTAGAAATTACATCCATATTCAACCAAGAAATTATACCTGCATTTAATCTAAAACTCTAGAAATAATTCTCATATTTAATCTGGAAATTATATTGATTTTCAATCTAAAAATAGAAATTCTATCCTTTTTTGATCCGTAAATCTAGAAGTTATATAATTTAATCTAGAAATCTAGAAATTAAATTTATATTTAATTAAGAAATTTATATAAAAAAATACTTATTTCTTCTAAATATCAAGAAGTTACATCAAATTTAATCTATCAACTTTGAAATTATTTTCATATTCAATCTAAAAAATCTAGAAATTATATTTATTTATATTTTGCAAATCTGGAAATAATGCCCATATTTAATATACCAATCTTTAAATTATATTCATATTCAATTTATGTCTTGAATATTATCAATTTTTAGTCCTCTCTAGAAATTATTTATATTTAATTTAATTAAGAAATCTAGAAATTATATTTATATTTAATTTGAAAAAAAAATCTTGAAAATTTTTTCCTTATTTAATCTAAAAATTTAGAAATTTATATCCAGATTAATCTAGCAATGTAGGTTTTAATGTATTTATTTTAGAAATCTAGAAATCCTTTCTATTTTAATTCAATAAATCTAGAAATTTCATTTTATATTTAATTTAAAAATCTTTCTAGAAATTACATCTTATTTAATTAAAAATCTAAAAATTATGTTTATTTAATCTAACAATCTAGAAATTACATCCTTATTTAATATAAAACTCTAGAAATTGTATTAAAATTTAATCTAGTAACATAGATATTGTATCCCTTACTTTAATATAAAGATCTAGAAATTATATTAAAATATAATCTAACAATCTAGAAATTGCATCCTTATTTGATATAAAAATCTAGAAATTTTATTCAAATTTAATCTAGCAATCTAGAAATTATATTCTTATTTAATATAAAAATCTAGAAATTATATTCAAATTTAATCTAGCAGTCTAGAAATTGTATCCTTATTTAATATAAAATTCTAGAAATTGTATTTAAATTTAATCTAGTAATCTAGAAATTATATCCTTATTTATTATAAAACTCTAGAAATTGGTTTCAAATTTAATCTAGTAATCTAGAAAATATATCCTTTTTTAACATGAAAATCTAGAAATTATATTCAAATTTAATCTAGCAGTCTAGAAATTATATCCTTATTTAATATAAAAATCTAGAAATTGCATTCAAATTTAATCTAATAATCTAAAAATTATATCCTCATTTAATATAAAAATCTAGAAATCGTATTCATATTTAATCTAGGAATCTAGAAATTATATCCGGATTCAATCAAGAAATCTAGAAAATATAGACAATTTTAACCTAGAATTCATGAAATTATAACCATTTAAAATCTAGAAATTTACAAATAAAATCCATTATTAATCTAGAAATTATTTCTATCTTTAATTTTTATATATAAAAATTATTTCATTTTTATGTAGGAAAAATTTGTTAAATGACTAATATATATATATATATAATATATATATTATATATATATATATATATATATATATATATATATATATATATATATATATATATATATATATATATATATATATATATATATATATATATATATTATATATATATATATATATATATATATATAATATATATATATATATAATATATATATATATATATAATATATATATATATATATATATATATATATATATATATATATATATATATATATATATATATATTATATATATATATATATATATATATATATATATATATATGGAAAAGAAAATATATATATTGGAAAAAGTGAGAAATATATCTGTCAATTCTGTGGGTAAAACTAATCTTGATCTTCTTCTTCTTTGTAATCTTTTACCATCGTCATTTCTCCGGAGGTAATTGTTGTGAGTTTGGAAGCCAGACTAATGCGTGAAGTCTTTATTTCTGTAGTACATTTTGTATCCGTTTTCTTTTTCTTTTCCAATTCTATCGCTTCTTCTTCTTCTTCCTTTTTCCTTCCTACAAACGAAGGAACCGATCTCCCTTTCGTAGAAGGTTACAAGGCGATTAGGAAGTCATCCTTATCGACTTTGAAGGATTTCAGAGGATACGTTACGGCTATCCTTTCCCGTTCGTTTTTGGCGGCCAATCTGTAAACTCCTAACAACAGGTAGTTTTTGTACAAAAATTTTTGAAAATAATTCTCGAAATTTCCTCCTATATTGGCTTGGATAGTTACGAAGTGCGTGTCATCCTCATTCAGCGAACTCATGTGCTCGAAGACCGGAAAGATGTAGGGTCTCGAGTAGGCTTCTGATATTAGAGGAATAATAATCTGCGGGCTCACCGCTGTCCCCAAACCGAATAAATCTTTCATTTAGCGAGCCACGAAGTTATCGACAAAATGATAAACATGTTCGATTTCCTGCAATTTGACAGACAAAAAATGATTTACTTTATCATCTCTGATCTTCTCCGTGAAAGTACTTGCAACGTACAGCGTTTCAATATCGTCTAACTTATAATTTTCCATGTAATTTGGATTCAGTATTATGGTGCTTTTATACTTTTCTAATGTATTTGAATTACAAACCCAAGCTAGGTGATTTTGGTCAATAACATCGACACTTTACTTCTTCAATTATAACGCTCTTACAATATCATCAATTTTAATATTTTGTAGGCATTTTAAATCTTCGGATACATTTAGAAATTGCAATGGGTTTAGGTATATCTTAAAAAGTACATGCCAATGATATAGTTTAATCGAATTTAGATGTTAAAAAACCGTCGCTATCTTAAACTATTCTCATCGATAAGTTTTAGAGTTGGCGCGGGTTTTCCGTCAGAACTAAACCGTGACTTCCTGCTGGAATGAAAGATGGATAAATGCTAATTTCGCCGTTAAGTATATATCCAATTAAAAGAACATCTCTGTCATAAAAATCTAACACTGCTTGAGGAAACAAACCTGCTTCATCAAATTTCTTGGGAGTAACATGGACGCTCAAACACTTACCCATTAAATAGGTCTCCCCGATGAAATTTGACATGTTGACTACGAAATCGGCGGAAACCTTATTTTCCCATCTTTCTTTATTGGTAGAGCATTCTAATCCTTTTATCTCTGTAACTTCTATCACAAGGGGTAAAACATATTGTGAAGGATTACCGGAGAACCAGGTGACGTAGAATTCAGTATCAAAAATTTTTCAATAAGTTCATTGATACACAAAACGTAATCTAGCCTTTGCCAATAGATTAAGCTCTCCAAATCGTGTTTGGTGAGCTTCTCAAATACACAAGCAATAACTCTCAAATTTGGAAACACTGATTTCACTGCGCATATTGTTGCATAAACTTTATGATCCTGGATCACTTCGTCTCCGGATAACCAGTCGACAAGTGCTATTAAAGCGTCACGATTTTTGGGTTCTTTTCGGAAGAGACGTAGAATGTCATTGGGATCGTAAATGTTACCGATACAATATTTGACGTTCCAGTATGAGTTGAGAGCAATTTTTAATTCTGTCTTAGGATGTTCAGTGCCTAGTATAATGATATCCAAGTATTCATTGTGCCGTTATGGTAACAAAAAATCGTTTAGTATTTATGTGATCGAAGCGAAAGAGTAGTTGCCAGTAAAGACTATTCTAGGCGTGGAAGTTTTTCTATGGATTGAATGTCTTATTGAAATATAAATAGTATACATCATTTACAAGATAGAATCTATTTGGGATATGAAATAACAGAAAAATAGGACAATGAAAAATTGAAACGAGAATACGTCCAATGACCGTAATCATAACTATGTCGCCGTACCCGACCCCTGTCAGGGTAATGACGCTAAAATAAACGTATGACCAATAAGTCTTCACTACTACCATTTCCCCATCCAATGTTCTATGAAGATTATGATTTGTCTGAAACTCTTCGCCAGAATGGAAGATTGCGGAGACGAACAACAAACCTATGATGGCAACTACAACGTAAATAACGCAATTGGTTCTTTTGAAGCATCTGAAATATGTGAAAAATAAACTCCTTGCTGTATTTCGGAAATCATAATCCAGGCATCTGTGAAGGATAATAAACTAAAATGCGTGAAGTTATTAGCCGGCAACAACATTAATCATAGAATGGGCGAACATCCATGAATCTCTAATCGTTACTATGAGTTAAGGTTTATAGTAAAGAGCTATCCACAACCCAAAAACTCTTATAAAAAAGAATACATTTATGATTACTATAAGCCATTATAAACTAGTTTCGTAACTTCTGAAGTTAAATAACCAGTACGAACAGTTATTTAAGCTTTCTTTTAGAGAATCCGAGCTCAAGAGTATTAACTAGCACACCATTCCTAAAATTGAAAAAGCGAACGTAGTATTCCTCACCGACGGCTTACTCAATAGTTTCAGAAAGACTGGAGATAAACTTTACAACTATTATATTTGCATGAAAAATATGCCTAATATCGAAAGACAGAAATAAATAACAAATGAAAAACTTATTCCTATGAAAAAATAAGTTTCAGGAGAAATATCAAATTCTCCGCAATAAACAAAATCTTCCATATTGAAATTTCAAATAAAATATGGAAGCCTATTGCGAGAATTTTTTATTTTATTGAAAAATTTGCAGAGGAATAAAATGAAATTTTTTTTTTTATTTATTTATTTCTTCAAAAAAAAAAGAAAGAAAAAAAAAGAAAAAAAAAAAAAAAAAAAAAATTATTAATAAAAAAAAAAAAAAAAAAAAAAAAAAAAAAAAAAAAAAAAAAAAAAAAAAAATTTTTTTTTTTTTTTTTTTTTTTTTTTTATTTTTATTAATTAAAAATTATATTTTTTAATATAATTTTATAAAATTTATATAAAAAAAAAAAAAAAAAAAAAAAAAAAAAAAAAAAAAAAAAAAAAAAAAAAAAATTTATATATATATATATATATATATATATATATATATAATATATATATATATATATATATATATATATATATATATATATATATATATATATATTATATAATAGTATATATAATATATAATATATATATATATATATATATATATACATACAAATAAAGTCTGCTATTGGACTCGAACCAACAACCTTTAAGATGGTACAAAAGGAAATGGCATTGGAACTTGCTCATGATGTACAGTCATGACGTCAAGCCCAAAGGACTTCCCCGACTGCAATTCAAGCAAAGGGCAACGAGGTCAAAGGTCGAATCCATTATTCGTAGACAGTTTTATATGTCTTACAGTTATGTAACTGTCTGCGAATAATGGATTCGACCTTTGACCTCGAATCCATTATTCGTAGATTGTCATATACAAGATTCAGGACTTTGTCGGATATAAACCATGGCGTACACAGATGATCTGACGTTTTGAAGCGAAGATGGAAATAAACTATAGAGGTGGAAATATGTTTCTCAAATAAATTAAAAGAACTTTCATTAAGTATAAATGTTGATAAAGGAGAGATGATGATAGTGAGTCGTGAGGAGGGAGAAGAAGGAGAGGAAGGAGAGGAGGGAGAGGAGGGAGAGGAGGGAGAGGAGAGAGAGGAGTTGAGGGTAAAGATTGAAGGAAATAAAAAATTTAGAAATATATAAATATCTTGGTGGAATATTTGGAGGAAGAGGAGATTCTCTGGAGATAGCAAGCAGAATAGAACTATATAGTAGAGCAGTAAGAGCAGTGTACCCTGTCCTAAAAGACAGACAGACAGATGGGACTGGAGATAAAAAAAAAAAAGGTCATCCTTGAAGGAGTTCTGACACCAATTCTGTTGTATGGTGCAGAAACTTGGAGTATGATAACGAGTGATTAAAATAACATACAAACATCAGAAATGAATGTTCTGTAGAGTTAATGCCGGAGGAAAAAGTCTCTGGAAGATTAGAGTAAGACCCGAGGGCACTAGACCAAGAGGAAGACCCAGGAAGAGAGGGAAGGACTCAGGGGAAGACCCCTGAAGAAGGCATCAGATGCCCCAGATGAGATATGGGCGTGTTCTGGAGGACAGAGAAAGAGGAAGAGTGATGCAGACCCGACTGACATTCTAACGAACTCTGGGAGTGGATTTAAAATATATATATATATATATATATATATATATATATATATATATATATATATATATATATATATTATATTATTATATATATATAAATATATATATATATATATATATATATATATATATATATATATATATATATATATATTATATATATATATAATATATTATATATTATATTATATAATATATATATATATATATATATATATATATATATATATATATATATATATATATATTATATATATATATATATATATATATATATACTATATATATATATATATATATATATATATATATATATAGTATATATATTATAATAATATATATATATATTATATATATATATATATATATATTTTTTTTTTTTTTTTTTTTTTTTTTTTTTTTTTTTATAATAATAATATTAATAGTAATAATAATAATAATAATATAATAATAATAATAATAATAATAATAATAATAATAATGATAATAATAATAATAATAATAATAATAATATAATAATAATAATAATAATAATAATAATAATAATAATAATAATAATAATAATAATAATAATAATAATAATAATAATAATAATAATAATAATAATAATAATAATAATAATAATAATAATAATAATAATAATTATAATATGTAAAAGGGCAATCACTTTAACGTCACACAAATGACAAATTAATATCAAAATTTCATATTATTTATCCCTTTCTTTTCACACCGAAAAAAAATTAGGAAAAGGTTAAAAGAAATCTGAAAAATAGCTAAAAAAATAGCTAAAAATGGCTAAAAATAGCTAAAAATGGCTAAAAAAATTTTAAAAATAGCTAAAAAGGCTAAAAATGGCTTATATAAAAAAAGCTAAACAAAATAGGTGTGAAAGACTTCATGAATCTTAAAATCGACATAAAAAAAAAAACTGTTTTCGAAAAACTTGAAATTTGAATAGTTATTGAAGAACATTAAATTTTATAACAAGAATTTGAATACTGAATCAACAGTTAAAGGTTATCCCCCCTTCCTAAACCCTTCCCCCACCTTTCTCCCTCCCTTCGGACTTCTTTATCCTCCCCTCTTCAACCCCTTTGTTCATCCTCCCCTCTTCAACCCCTTTGATCGTCCTCTCTTCTTCAACCCCTTTGAACATCCTCCCTCTTCAACCCTTTTGATCGTCCTCCCCTCTTCAACCCCTTTCCCCCTTTGATCCCACTTCAACCCCTTTGAACATCCTCCCCACTTCAACCCCTTTGAACATCCTCCCCACTTCAACCCCTTTGAACATCCTCCCCTCTTCAACCCCTTTGTCCTCCCCTTCAACCCCTTTGATCAATCCTCCTTCAACCCCTTTGATCCTCCCCTCTTCAACCCATTTGAATATCCTCCCCTCTTCAA
>SEYY01002518.1:137500-140000 GCA_009176605.1 Armadillidium nasatum
TAATGATAATTTTAATAATAATAAATAATAATAGTAATATTAATAATAATAATTAAGATAGAAATAGTAATAATCATAGTAGTTTTAATGTTATAATAATAATAATAATAGTAATAATTAATAATAATAATTATAATTATAGTAATAATATTACTGATAATAAAAAATAATACTAAATATAATACTGATAACAATAATAATAATAATAATAATAATAATAATAATAATAATAATAATAATAATAATAATAATAATAATAATAATAATAATAATAATAATAATAATAATAAAATAATAATAATAAAATAATAATAAATAATAATAAATAAAAATAATAAATAAAAATAATAAATAATAATAATAATAATAATAATAATAATAATAATAATAATAATAATAATAATAATAATAATAATAATAGTAACGACGTGGGATATAAAAGTTTTAATTGGCATTGTTAGTCACGTGGAAAAACAAGTTTTCTTCATGTTTTCGATCAAGAAAAAAATCTCATTAATATATATATATATATATATATATTATATATATATATATATATATATATATATATATATATATATATATATATATATATATATATATATATATATATATATATATATATATATATATATATATATATATATATATATATATATATATATGAGTGGTCGCCTTACACAGTTAAACTCTTTCCTTGTAGTGGTTGGTTCGATCCCCTTATTGTCTTTCTATTTTGTTCCGTCTCTTCAAGTCTTCCGAAAGAATGTATCACTCCATTCGGGTATAGGAGACGTTTCTGTCATTTCGGTGTCACTGACTGGTCTGAT
The DNA here is from genome assembly GCA_009176605.1 of Armadillidium nasatum. Classification (NCBI taxonomy): domain Eukaryota; kingdom Metazoa; phylum Arthropoda; class Malacostraca; order Isopoda; family Armadillidiidae; genus Armadillidium; species Armadillidium nasatum. The sequence goes on from SEYY01002518.1 coordinate 138,331, forward strand.
TTGCGGTTGTACTTTTCTGATTTTCCATGGATTGATCGCTGTTTACGTGTGGGATTGGTCTCTCGGACTGTGCAGAGTGTTTAACTGAGGTGATTCTCTCTGGCATGGAGGATACTCCTTGCATTCTGCTAAATCTAACAAATTTGGGTTTAATTCTGCTTGTTCTCGTGCTATCTACCTCAGGGATGCCTTCTTCAGGGATTACCGCCTTCTCGGGGGATGTGCAGAGCGCATAAATGAGGTGATTCTCTCTGGCATGGAGGAGTACATTCCATATTACTTCACTTCTACTAGTCCTAACAAATAATTTAACTCTTCTTGTTCTCGTGCTATCTGCCGCAGGGATGCTGTCTTCAGGGATTACCGTAGTCTTCAAACTCCAGAAACTCGTGCAGCTTATATTTCACCCTGGAATTGTGCAAAATCTATTCTCCGTAACACCAAAAACTCATTTTTCTGTAGAAAATGTAATAATCTTTCTGATTCTTTTTTTCTCACGTTATTTATAAGATTTTGCAAAAAATATCAACTCTGGCTTTGCTTCTTCCTCTTTCCCTCCTCTAGGATCTTCTGACGGTACAACTGCTATTTTACCTTCTACTAAAGATGAACTCTTCGCTCAAACCTTTGCCTCTAATTAAACCATAGACGATTCCGGAGCTATTCCTCCTCCTTCAACGCCCTCCAACTCTTTTATGCCTAAAATTGAAATTTCTTCTTAAGATGTCATTTCTGCTCTCTCTGAGCTTAACACTAAGAAGGCGTACGGTCCTGATGGTATTCCTCCTGTGGTTCTCAAAATTTGTGCTTCCGAGCTTGCACCCTGCCTTGGTAAACTATTTCGTCAATGTCTTTCAACTTCAACTTTCCATTTTTGCTGGAAATGTACGTTCATCCATCCTGAGCAGAAAGAGAGGGACCCTTTTCGACCCTTTAACTACCGTTCCATCTTTTTAAACTTGTGTTCTTTATAAGGGTTTCGAATCTATTCCTAATAGGAAGATTTGGAAACATCTCCTTGATCTTCAGTATGGCTTTCGTAAAAAACGCTCTACTGGTGATCTTCTTTCCCTTCTCTCTGACGCTTAGTCCTCCCCTCTTTTTCTGTCGAGCTAGACATATCGAAAGGTTTTGATATATATATATATATATATATATATATATATATATATATATATATATATATATATATATATATATATATATATATATATAATATATAATGATATATATATATATATATATATATATATATATATATATATATATATATATATATATATATATATATATATATATATATATATATATATATATATATATATATATATATATATATATATATATATATATATATATATATATATAATATATAGTTTTTTTTTTTTTATTTTTTTTTTTTTTTTTTTTTTTTTTAAGAAGAAAGCATTCACATAAAATAGTTATAGAGAAGCTTCGCATTTTTAATATTTGAAAGTTATGTGTTAATCAAATAAATTCAAATAATTGATTTTGTTTCAAATATTCTTGGAAAAAAGAATACATATAACGTTTCTTTTAGAGCTTCACTTTTAATATTAAATTCTAATGTGGTAAAGAGAAAATAAAAAAAAAAATATAAAAAAGAAATATTAACTGGAGATTTTTGAGCTTCACCAAATATTGCTTCA
>SEYY01002518.1:145000-155000 GCA_009176605.1 Armadillidium nasatum
GAGGAATAACATAACAACATTACCGTGGAGTAGGAATAACAAAACAGGCATTACTGTGAGGGAGGAATAACATAACGACATTACTATGTAAGAAAATAGCAGACATTACTGTGGAGTAGGAATAAAAAACATGCATTACCGTGGGGTAGGAATAACATAACAGGCATTAATTGTGGGGGAGGAATAACATAACAGGCATTATTATGGGGCAGGAATAGCATAATAGGCATTAATTGTGGCGGAGTAATAACATAACAGTCATTACTGTGGGAGAAGAATAACATAGCGACATTACCAAGGGGTAAGTATAACATAATAGGCATTGCTGTGGAGTAGAAATAACATAACAGGCATTAATTGTGGCAGAGGACGACATAACAGGCATTACTGTGGCAGAGGAATAACATAGCGACATTATTATGGGGCAGGAATAAAATAACAGGCATTACTGTGAGTTAGGAATAACATAACAGGCATTAATGTGGCGGAGTGGCGGAGAAATAACATAAAAGGCATTACTGTACGAGAAGAATAACATCACGAGATTACTATGGGGTAGGAATAACATAACAGGCAATTACTGTGGAGCAGAGATAAAATAACAGGCATTACCTTGGTGAGAGGAATAACATAACTACATTACCATGAGGTGCAAATAAAATAACAGTCATTACTGTGGTGAAAGAATAAAATAATAGAAGGGAACGACGAGGCAAAAAACAAGATTTTAAGATTTAGTGCAAATTTGAAACTGAGGAAAATTTAGAGTCGAAAACGAAGATTTTTATTTTTTTTTTTTATTTTGCCATTTTTATAAATCGAAAAGATTTCAGAATGGGAATCGAAATACATTCGTGTAAATATCATTTCCGATCTTCGGTGATCCAAATCTTCAAATCTTCGGGACGTGAAGATTGTTTTTCATGTTCATGCATATTGAACATGAATTAAAAGTCTCGAAATAAGAATAGCATTGGAAGAAACATACATTACACAAATATACTTAAAAAATACACACACACACTCACAACACACACAACACACACACACACACACACATATATATATATATATATATTATATATATATATATATATATATTATATATATATAATATTATATATATATATATATATATAAATATATATATATATATTTATTTTTTTTTTTTTTTTTTTTTTTTTTTTTTTTTTTTTTTTTTTTTTTTTTTTTTTTTTTTTTTTTTTTTTTTTTTTTTTTTTCTCTTTTTCTCCTTTTCTCTCTCTCCTCTCACTCTCTCTCTCTCTCTCTCTCTCTCTCTCTCTCTCTCTCTCTCTCTCTCTTCAGTTCACTCGTTCTTGCTCTATCTTTCAAACTTCTCCTCACTCTATCACTTTCTCTCCTACCCACACTCTATCTCTGCTACTCTCTCTATCTTTCTCTCCTCCCCTCACTCTATCTTTCTTTTTCTCCTCCCCTCACTCTATCTGTCTTCTTCTTACTCTATCTTTCTCTCTTCCCCTCACTTTATCTTTTTCTCTCTTCCCTTCACTCTATCTCTCTTTCTCTCTTCCCTTCGCTCTATCCCTCTTTATCTCCTTCCCTCACTCTATCTCTTTTTATCTCCTCCCCTCACTCTAACTCTTTCTTTCTTCTCTTCACTCTATCTCTCTTTCTCTCATAACTACACTCTATCTCTCCTCCCCTTACACTATCTTTTTCTCCTCTCCTCACTTTATCTCTCTTTCTCTAATCCCCTCACACTATCTCTCTTTATCTCCTCCATTCATTCTATCTGTCTTTATCTCCTCCTCTCACTCTAACACTCTTTCCTCCCCCACTCTATGTCTCTTTTTCTCCTCCCCTCACTCTATCACTCTATCTCTGCTCCCCTCACTCTATCTCTCTCTTTCTTTCTCAGTTCTAAGAATCTAATATATAAAAATTAAGTTGGAAAAGCTTGAAAAATACGGTCATAAACATATAAAGATAATAAAAAAGTACAGAGATATCTAGTAAACTATTCCCCATAGAACATAACATACAATTATTACTACTGCTACTATTACTACTACTACTACTACTAATAATAATAATAATAATAATCATTAATTTTCATTCATTTTTCAGTTACACAATTTAATTGAACAAAAATCGCATACTTTATATGTATATATACTAGGGATGGAGTGAAGTATCGGTATCGGTATCGGTATCGGCAAGTATCGGCATTTTTCCGATACCGGTATCGGTATCGGTATCGGGTATTTTTTATACGGTATCGGTATCGGTAATTATCGGTATATCGGCATATCTTCCGGTATCGGTATCGTATCGGTATCGTAAATTTTGGTATCGCTCCATCCCTAATATATAAAACGAAATGGGCTTCACTTAGGACGAATTCTCTTTAAGTTAATAATAATAGTAATAATTATATAACAGCAAATAACATATTTTATTATTATTATTATTATTATTATTATTATTATTATTATTATTAATACTTTTTTTTTTTTTTTTTTTTTTTTTTTTTTATTTGTTTATTATTTATTATTTATCTTACGATTTATATGTTGCATTGTTTACGAAGACAGTACAAACGTCAATTAACGACCACTTAACCGGATAACATGATTTGTTAGATAGGAGAGATAAATAAGAAAACGTAGCTACTATAAATCACGAGTACATAGACCAAGTAGTAATCCATATGTTATTAGAGTATTATGTAGTAAGATAAAAGTAAAAAAGATAAGAATAGGGATGGTAATAGAAGAGTAAGTCATACATGTAGTTAAGTGTATAGTATATTTAATTTGAATTATGATTAAAAAACTTTTGGTGTGTTTGTTGGGATTATGTAGCTGACCAGGTTTCCCTTGCAAATTAAAGGTACTGCACATTTTCAGGCTAAAATCGTTTATTGTTTACCCTCACAGTACAATCTTATTAATATCCAATCTTACGCTTATTACGCGCTTGACAATTTATCCGAAGTCGAAAATATATATCGCATTTAATTGGACCTATAGCTTGTTGATGTATAGCAGGGTTTTTATTATTTTTAATATTATAAAATATTTTATATTTATTTGGGTAATATCTGTAAGAGTTTTGGCAAATAACATATTGATCAAAATTATGAATAATCATATATGTACATAATTTGATATATATTAATGTCACTATAGTATATATAGTAACAGAGAACTCTCTACAGATTACATACATTACATTACTTATTGCTAAAAATTTTAATTTATAATAAATGTTTCTAAATATAATATAAATAGATAAAATATAATCAAAATACACTAAAACCTATATATATATATAATAGCTATTATTATTATGCTGGTAATTCATCTGAATTATTATGCAATATTTCTATTATCAATAATATATATTATTTTTTAATATAATGCCAATTATATTATATTACAGAGTTATAATTTTCTTATGTACTTATATTGATATATGTATAAATTATTATAGAAATATATATATGATAATATATACCTATATACTTCACCTATTTAATATATATAAAAGCAGTACTTAAATATATAATTTGAATAGAATATGGTAGTGATATATATACAGTATTTTATAATTATATATTTTAATAATAATTTGAGATAAGGTATCCAAATATTTCTTATAATATATTTGAAATAAATTCATGAGAATATATACATTATTTTATATAATACAATTTTTTATAGCAGTATATATATATAGTATATATTTTTAATAATTACACTATATACTTGAATCATTAGTATTAATACAGTACAGCATATAATTATACCTAACTTTTGATCTCAAATAATTATTTTATTTCACTTATAAAGTTACTATATAAATATAGTAATGTAAATTATATTTATACATTATAAAGTCTAAGCTTGATGGCCACTTATTTGTAATAAGGAAAAAAATTAAAAATTATTATAAATAAATAAAGTAATCAATTCTTATTCATGTGCTAATTAATTATGATTTTGATAAGACAATATTTATCAATTATACTTAAAAATAGTATAATAATATCAATATTAAATTATTAATAATTATAATATATCAATATATATATATAAAAAAAAAGTCTATGCTATTCAATACTGTATATGACTTATTGATATGGTATTAGAATATTATAATATTTTTTAATAACAAAGGACCACCTCCTATTAAATTATAATTAACATAATAGTGTAGTATATCTATCAAGCCTTTAATAATTATTGAACTTTAAAATTAATAATTTAACATTTATGTTATAGCTTTAATTAGATATAAAAAATATATTGGAATAACATATAAGTGGTTAATCATATTTGAAAAAAAAAATACTATTTATTTTAAATTTTATAAAAAAAATCATTTATATATGGGAGGGTAGGTATAGAAGGAGGAATAAGATAAATTTGTAATTCCAATTATAGCTTTATTAGATTTTGTATAATACCTAATAATATTTATATATAAATACAGTAGATATATGATTTTATATTTAATTATAAGTATAAATAGGATAAAGTAAGTATTTAGCAGAGCAATATTCTTTTACTTTTTGAAACAATAGATAATATATTTGAGAATATATATAAGTTATTAAATTTAGCTAAGGAAATGAATCAACTGAAGAGCATTTATTCTCATTCTAACATATTATAAAATAAATTAACCTAAATGGCCTATAAATATATACTAAAATATATATAAGTAGTATATATATATAGTATATAATATATATAATATATAATATTATATTATATATATATAATATTTTTTTTTTTTTTTTTTTTTTTTTTTTTTTTTTTTTAAAAAAATAAAAAAAAATTGCCAATGTACAAATATATTTAGTAGAATTATTATTATTTATTATATTATATTTTTTTTTTATTTTATTAAATTTTTAAGACCAAAATTGTGTTTTTAAAGACTCATTTTTATGAAGATAAATTTATATCATTCACAATTTCACTTGAAATATTAATATATATTATATATATAATATATAATAATGACTGTAATTTAAAATGAAAAATATATATACAGTACATATATATACAGTACATATATATATAAATATATAAATATATAAACAATAAATGAAGCCCAGAAGAGTTCTTTTGTATTTAATATAATAAATTATAATACTTAAAAATTAGTTTAATATTAAAAATATATATAAAAATATAAATTTTTTTTTTTTTTTTTTTTTTTTTTTTTTTTTTTTTTTTTATATATATATATATACTTCAATATATATATATAGGAATATAATATATATATAGATAATAATAGAATGTATTATAGATTAGCATATATATATATATGGTAATTGAGTAGTTCAACTGAGCATTTTTTCTTAATATATCAAAAAAAAAAAATGATCGTAAAATCTAAATATTTTATCACTGAAATTGGGGTTGGTATTTTTAGTACATAAATAAACACCAAAAATAGTCAAGATAAAAATTTTAATTTAGTCAAAGGAAGAAATAGAGTAAGTTCATGATATAACAACACAACTTTTAATTGGTCATACGGCTAATCACAAGGTTATTGGAGAGAATTACAGTGAACTTTACACCACAAATTGAGAGCGAGAGTATTATCCTAAGAGAAGCGTTTATACCAACATTTTCAGATAACGCGGGATTATCCTGTATACTCTTTTTGAGCATATTACACTCATAATATACTGAAAAAATTGGCACAAGATATATACGCACAAAGAGGCAGTGCGAATTTACAACCATAAGCCGTAATACAACGATACAGATACCAATTTTTTACTTATAAGAATATATATTTATACAATTTACTACCTTTTAATATAGTTATAGGTACTATATGATCTATATAACTAGCTTTATTGTTTAGATTCTAACAAAATATATATATTATACACTAAGTTATCAGACTAACTGGATTTAAAGAATAATAATGTAACACTAATATGGCTACAGTAAAATAGGCCTAAACTTTGGGCATGCTGAGGTTATCTCACAGTACTAATATAAACATATTGGACTATACTAAATGATTAAACATCAGAATACACTAGTAAAAAGCTACATAAAGAAGGTCACTGGTCAGTGGGCCAGAGCATTCACAGAATCATTCATACTCTATCGATTTTCGACTCGATAAAATATAATTCCATCTGCTATACCATATATAACTGTTCCTAAATATTACAATTAGGCGCATGAATTATATATAGCGCCTCCAGTGAAAATCCGAATATCGACTCCATTCATCTCTCATTTGTTTCCCCTCTAAACACGAAGATCTTATTTAATTACAATTAGAGGGCAGCAATGCACACTTCAATAAACCTTTCCACCTAACATAATAGTTCTCTCTCGTTAAATACCTTTCAACATAGGAATCCACTTCATAATAAACACGTGTCCCCACAACACATCTCAAGTCTATTTTATATATATGATATAGGGTAAGCCCTCTTATTTTCATTAAAACATTCAATTCTTTTGATTAATTGTTCAACCCCTATACTTTATCTAATTTATGTTTTATAGTTTAGTTAATTATATTTAATTCCTTTGCTTCTTATCCTCTCCTTCCTGGTTCTTCTCACCATCAAACGCAACACCCTCATCTCTGTTGCTTGAATTCTGCTTTCTTCTCTTGTTGTCGCACTCCAAGTCTCCGTTCCATATTACAAAATTGAGGGTTAAGACGATTACTATTCGAGAGAAAAAATTTAACCTTATCAATTATTAACATCGATCAGATAAGAAACATCACATACGGCTCTATATGCTCTGGCAGACACGACGTAGCGCAGTCACACAGACGCGTTCAATCACGCATAAGCCCAATAATAGAAACATTGAAGTTTATGGATGGTTATTAATTTGATTATAACTCTCATTTACTCTCTCTTTTGTTTCACATTATCAGTATATTATTCTCTCTATTCTTCTGAGGATATTTGTTGTGATTTGGGTTCTTTACAGTCTGTAACATAAATCAATTTTCCATCCCAATTATCAGAAAAATATATCTATTTCCTTGTAGAATACTTATTTTTCATTCTTTCTCGTCAATTATTCACAGTAACCACTATTCACTGACAATCACCAAAATGCTACCACGTTGGACCAATCGCCAAGTAAACTCTTCCTAGGACAAAAAGCTACACACATCGCCTTCAGTTGCCACATCCTCCAAGTTTCTTACTATTATTTTAAGCTATGTTATCTAATCTATATTTTTCCACATCACTCCCACACTGTATCGAGTGTCCTTCTACGGGTAGAGCTCCCTATTATTTTTTAGTTTGACTGAGAAGCAAAAAGCTCTGTTCACACACACCTATCTATCTTTGACTCCTCTCTTTGAATTCATATGGTCCACTTGAAGACCAATTCTTTCATTCTTTTCTCGAGAAATATTATTTTTTTTAGGTTTCATTCTACGTGCTCTCTTCCACTGGGCATCTCTCTCAGTCTCTCTTCTCTCTCATCACAAACAATACACTATATTTTTATAGTGGGCTTTATAGGTTAAGTTTAGTCTTATCCATTTCAATATATATATATAGTATAATATAATATAATATTTATTTGAAATATTTTATGATTTATTATAAATGTATATATTTTACTATAAAAGCAATAATATATTTACAATTACCTATAAATGACAAGTATTATACTTTCTAATATATAAGTAATGAACTTGAGTTACGTATAATATAGTGATTATAATTTATGTTATCCACTAAGTATGAGGAGTTTTCTTTGCATTTTGAATATTGAAATTATATAATTTAAGGTAGTTACTGAATAATTAGACTAAGTGTAAATAATATATTAATATAATTATATATATTAATATATTAATATTATAATATAAATATAATATATATTTAAAATTATAAATATATATTAAATATATATATATTAATATAGTGACTTAGGTAGTAGATGTATTTCTGAGAGTATTTATTAAAATAGTTTACTATTGTATAAATCGATATATCTCTTCCTATCTATCGATAGTGATAATATATAATATACTAAACAGAGAAAAATTCTGCATGGCATATATATAATAATTATTAAGCCCATGTATATATATATATATGGTACTTAATCACTATGATCATGCACAAATATTGATTTCTATTACGTAGTACGTTAGGTTAATTTCCTATTTTATTATACGTGAGACAAATTCTGAGTGTAGGTATTAAGGTATCCACTTTTATTACGGCAATTATTCGGTTTAATGAGTTATTTACAGTATAGGTATATTGATAAGTCGAATGAGATATACTGACACTTAATGAAAATAGTAAAGAATATATAATTAAATAATTGTTAGTCTATGTCTAGTAATAATATACTAGATATATCCGTAAACCCTATTAATTATTCTGACAACTCCTTGTATTATGAAAGGTCATATCTATCTCCGATGATTATATATTATAAATCGGATTTTTAAACGATAATATTTTAACACCATAATGAAATAAACATCAGAAACAATCTACCAACCTTACTCAATTAATAATATATATAATTATAATATAATATATAATATTAATAATATATATATATATATTATATATTCTCACTTCATGGTGGTAGTAATATATTATAGACCAAGAGAAATATATATCATTAATTACCCAGTAAGTGTGGGTCCTATATATTATAAGAAAACCTAATCGAGTTAAAATGAGAATAAAAGTAAGAGTGTGTTCCAGAAACATATATACTCATAGTAAATGAATATTAATAAATAATTTAGAATTGTATTATCGACAATAAATTTGCGGTTTAAGTCTTCAGGGCATTCATCATGGGAGTTAGCTAAATTGTATAATAACAGAAAAAAAAATTATTAGATGCTGTGTTAGTAAAGCATTAATTTCTTGTGTTTACTATTTTATTCCAAGTAGCTATAAATTCCATTAACACATTATGTATCTTTCACACGTACGGTACATGAGGAGAAGCAATCGGGACTAACAACATTCGCATCAGGAGAGAGCAAAGCGAGCCATACATATTCATATGAGTAACTAAGCGATTGGATATAGTGAAGATCAATAACCGATTACAAGGGCAGTGTCTATGATATACGGTAGACTGGCAAGGAAGAGACTGGAGGGATTAGTGAGATAAGGATTACGAGGTGTTTAAAGAAAACGTTTTCTTCATAATAAAAGACGAGATGCATAATTTTTTTCTCTACCATTGTCAAGGAGAGCTGTGTGAGTGGAACCCGGATGTATGAGGTTTTCATACAGGGGAGAACAACACCCTATAAAGATAAAGCAACTGGATTGACGTAAAAAAATCACGAATGCGCAACAGAATACTCAACCTCTTAGAAGCTTGTTTAGAAAGAGAAGTAATGTGATCCTTCCAAGAAGACACAAGAGATTATTAAGGACAGATGAAGGCTTAGTTGCGTGTTTTCGAAGATGTTTAGTTTTGTAGAAGATAGTCTCGAGTAGAGATATGGAGGAATTGGTTTTTAAGGCATTGAAAAAAACAATGTTTTCTCTCCTCTTCCTCAATTTCTTCCTCAGATATTCCAAGTCCACCTTTCTAGTGTCAAATAACTGTTGCTGGGAGGGCGCCTTTCAAACTGAAAAGAGTAATGATTGGTGAGATCATCAGCATAGGATCGGATAGATGATAAGTAATAGAGAGAAGATTATTAATGAAAAGTTTAAAAAGTTTTGGGGATTGGACAGAATAAAGAGGAACACCACTATTAGCAGATTTAAAGTATGAACGGTGGCCGTCTACAACAGCAGCTATAGATCGATCAGAAAGAAAATCAAAGAGAAGGATAAATTTGAAAGAGGGAAGTTTAGAAATCAAAGATTTGTACCAGTCCCTATCGAAGGCTTTCGAAATATCCAGCGCGATAGCAAAAGATTCACCGAAATGCCGTAGAGTGGAAGACCAAGAGTCAGAGAGAATACTAGCGATCAAAGATAAGATTTGAAGAA
>SEYY01002518.1:160000-162500 GCA_009176605.1 Armadillidium nasatum
AGAGAAGAAAGAGAGAGAGAGGGAGAAAGGGGGGAGATTAAAAGAGTGAGAGGGAAAGAGAGAGAGAGGGAGAAGGAAAAAAAGAGGGAGAGGGGTGAGAGGATGAAAGATTGAAAGAGTGTGAAATAAGAGAAAGAATGGAAGAGAAAATACTAAAAAGAATGGGAAAAGAGGATTACCCCAAAACGTCGATAGGAAAAATAGTCGACAGGTCAAAAGGCCGACATGTCATTAACAAAATTTTGTCTCTCGTCCAAAACGTCGACAACTTGTTTTGGTAAGGTCAAATGGCCGACAACATTTCTTAAAAACTCGTCCAAATCGTCGACACAATAAATTGATATCGATTAATCGATAGGTAACTCACGGGTTGGGGGGACAAATATTCGTGTGCCATGCAGTTACACAAATAATAAATTAAAAACTAAAATAATTTATTAAAAACTAAAATAATATATTTATAATTATTATAATAATAAAATTAAAAAAAAAATAGGCTTACATATCGATTGTATCGATATATATATATATATAAAAAAAACGATGTTGCCCAAACAATCGATATAATTTTTTAAACTGAAAAGAAACGTGATCGACATATTTTGTTTTCAAAAGTGTCGACAGTTTGATCTGTCGATTATTTTCCCTGTCGACGTTTTGAGTATAGCTTCTGGGAAAATTGTCAAAAGAAAAGAAAATGAAGGGTAGATAAAGATAAAATTAGATAAAGATCAGATATTTAAGAAAGAAAGAGAAAAATGTCTGTAAATGTATGAGAGAAAGAAGAGAGATAATGAGAGAGCGAGAAAAAAAGAACGTGGTAGATAGTAAGGTAGGAGAAAAATAAATAAAAATAGATAGAGAAAAAGGCATTTAAAGAAATGTTAGAAAAAGATATATAGATAAAAAGATAGAAGTAGAAAAGGATAGACAGACTGCTAAAGAAAAAGAAGGAGATAAAAAGAGAGAAAGAGAAAAAAGATAAATATGTAGTGTTAAAAATAGAACAGATAGGAGAGAGATCGAGAGAAATAGATAATATATATGGAATAATATAATATATAGACTAATAATAATAATAATAATAATAATAATAATAATAATAATAATAATAATAATAATAATAATAATAATAATATTTAAACTATTATTATAATATACTAAATTAAAATTAAGATTTCTCCTTTTGTCCTTTTTTTCTCTCTCTCTCTCTCTCTATTTCTCTCTCTCTCTCTCTCTCTCTCTCTCTCTCTCTCTCTCTCTCTCTCTCTCTCTCTCTCTCTCTCTCTCCTTCTCTCTCTGTCTCTTTATTCTTTTCCTTCTCTCCTCTGTTCTTCTCTTTTAGTCTCTCTTTTTTTTCATTTTCCTTCCACCCTCCTTCTCTTACACACACTCTCTCTCTATTCTTCCCCCATTCTCCTCTCTCTTTCTCCCACTCTCTCTTTGTATCTCTCTTCTCTCTTTCTTCATCTCTCTCTCCACTTTCATTCCATTTTTGACTCCCCTCTTTTTTCTTTTTCTCCATCCTTCTCTTTCTTCATTTATCTTCCTTTCCTCCTTCATTTTTTCTCCTCCTCTTTTCACTCTCTTTCTATTTCTTCATCTTCCTCCTTTTTCTAATTCTCTTCCTTCCTCTCCTTTCTCCTCTTTCTACTCCCCTCTCTCCTCCTCCCTCCCTCAATACTCTCTCCCCTCTTTCTAATTCTCTTCCTTATTCTCCTCTCCATCCTTCTCCCCTCTCCCTCCTCTTTCTACTTCTCTCTCCCCTCCTCCTCCTCCCTCAATCTCCCTCTTTCTAATTCTCTTCCTTCGTCTCCTCTCTCTTCTCATCTCCCTCCCTCTCCCCTCTCTCTTCTTCTCCTTTCTCTCTCCCTCTTTTCCCCTCTCTCTTCTTCTCCTTTCTCTCTCCCTCTCTTCCCCTCTCTCTCACACATCTCCACTTAATTTTATTTGTATTTTCATTAAAGAGTCCCCCAGACACCTTTAAAGGCAACTCACTTTGACAACTTCAAAAACAAATATAATAAAATAAACGTAATTAAATTAATATATATAAAATAATAAAAATAAATTTAAAAAATAAAATAAAATAAAATTAAAGACATTTAATAAAATATCTGTTTATAAAATAAATTTACATCAATTATATAAAATAAAAGAAATATTTTCGGACCTAAAACTCTATTATTATTTATTAATTAGTATATATATATATATATATATATATATATATATATATATATATATATATATATATATTATATATATATATATATATATATATATATATATATATATATATATATATATATATATATATATATATATATATATATATATATATATATATATATATATATATATATATATATATATATATATATATATATATATATAGACAAGTATGCGCATATTTAACCTATTTAGAAGTATGTATAAACATGTATTCATTTTAGCTTAATTAGGAATATGTATGTGTGTGCGTGTGTGTGTGTGTGCG
>SEYY01002518.1:175000-180000 GCA_009176605.1 Armadillidium nasatum
AAAAAAACATTGAAAATTATTTACTTAAATCTAAGTATAAAAAAAACCACATCATACAGACAAACTACCATAAACTCAAATATATTTGTATGTATGCATGTATGTGTGTATGCATGTATGTATGTATGCATGTATGTATGTATGTATATATGCATGTATGAATGTATGTATGTATGCGTGTATGTATGAATGCATGAATGCGTATATGCATGTATGAATGTATGTATGCATACATGTATTCATAAATGTATGTATCTGTGTATTAGGTATTTATGTAGAATTTAGTATGTATGTATGTATGTATGTATGTATGTATGTATGTATGTATGTATGTATTTATTTGCATAAGAGGTTTAGAAACTTATTTTATTGCATTCTCACTGACTGACACATATAACCCTTAATCGGTTTATATGAAAAGACATATATATATATATATATATAATATATATATATATATATATATATATATATATATATATATAATATATATATATATATATATATATATATATATATATATATATATATTAGAGGTGGACCGGATATCCGCATCCGCATCCGCAACTGCGGATATCCGCATCATTTTTCCAATATCCGCATCCGCGGATATCCGCAATTGGATATCCGCAACCGCATCCGCATCCGCGGATAGTAAAAAATTACGTATCATGCAATCGATAAAAACTTTCAAAGGCAAAACTTTGTATTGAATGCAGAACCTCTTTCTAAACGCCATACAGGCGACTATCTTGAAACTGTATTTGAAAAGATGCTGACAAAATGGAAGATTTCATTAAATGAAGTGCACTGCGTAGTCAGGGATTCGGGCACAAATATATAAAAAGCACTTTCTCTGGCAAGAGTGAAAAATGTAGATTGCTTTGCACACCAAACTCAGATAGTAGTTAAAAATTCCATTATGAGTCAAAAATGTGTATCCGATTTAATAACCAAATGTAGGTTAATTGCTACGCATTTCAATCACTCCGTTGTAGCCCAAAATGAGCTGAAGAAAATACAAACAAGATTAAATGTTCGTCCACTTTCTGTCATGCAAGATATTCAAACAACTTTGGAATAGTAGTTTGCATATGCTTGAGAGGATGAGCGAAATTAATGAGGCCATTTGCCTTTATGCTTCAAGCAGCACAAAAATAAAGCCTCTAACAGCTGACGAAAATGACATTTTAAATAATTGTATTAATATCCTTAAGCCTTTTTGAAGAATTAACAAAGACTATAAGTTCAGCTGAATCATGTTTGTCAGATGTGATACCACTTGTTTCAACATTGAAAGTTGTGTTAACAAATGTTATTAAGTCTAAGGGAGTTTTCAAGGATGACTGAAACATTAATGAAGGAGATGAACGACAGATTTGAAAACCTGGAAAATGATGATGCTTATACAATTGCAACCTTTTTAGATCCTAGGTACAAAACAAAATTTTTTAAACCACTTTTTCTCAGAATGTTAAAATCAAATTAGGATGCTTATGCGATGAGATGATAGAAACAGCTAAAATAACGCCTTTCAAGAAAAAGCAAAAGCTCTCAGATACAAAAGAAACAAAATCTGTTAGCTTAAGCATTGCTAAATCAATGAAAGATCTTCTAGCTTCCAGCAGCGATGAAGAATCACAGTCAGAAGTGTCAAAGGATACAATATCGATTATTGAAAATTATCTGAAACTCCCACGTTTGGAGGCAGATAAAGACCAACTGGTTTGGTGGAGAGATAATTGCAAAAGTTTCCCTTTTCTTCCTGAGCTGGCAAGGACTTATTTAGCATGTCCTTCAACTAGTGTTGCTAGTGAGCGTCTTTTCAGTGGAGCAGGCCTCATTTACGACGAAAAGCGAACCAAACTTTCACCTGAAAGAGCCCAAAAGCTTTTATTTCTAAAAAATAACTTACCAATTATTAACTTCAAATGGAATATGTGAAACTGTGAAGTGTGAAGGTAATACTGAATTACTGGTTATATATATATATATATATATATATATATATATATATATATATATATATATATATATATATATATATATATATATATATATATATATATATATATATATATATATATATATAATATATATATATACCATTTTCCAAATGGGTGGAGGTTGGGGAAAGAGGTTGGTGGGGTGTTATCTTGGGTCCCACACCCTGGTAACATAGATTCTGGATATTATATTTAAAATTCCAAGAATCTATGGCAAAAACTCTTAAAAATTAAACTATCCGCATCCGCATCCGCATCTGCGGATATCCGCAATTGAATATCCGCAACCGCATCCGCATCCGCGGATAGTAAAAATTACTATCCGGTCCACCTCTAATATATATATATATATATATATATATATATATATATATATATATATATATATATATATATATATATATATATATATATATATATATATATATATATATATATATATATATATAATATATATATATATATATATAATATATATATATATAAATATATATATATATATATATATATATATATATAATATATATATATATATATATAATATATATATATATATATATATATATATATATATATATATATATATATATATATATTATATATAAATTATATATATATATATATATATGTTCGTCCCTGTATGGAGTATGCTTCACACATCTGGGGTGGTTCCACTTATACAGCTCTCCTTCAGAAGGTGGAGTATGGGGTGTTTCGTCTCATAAACTCTCACGCTCTTACTAACTCTCTCCAATCTCTTTCTGTCCGTCGAGTTGTTGCGTCATTACCTCTATACTATCGCTATTACAATGAACACTGCTCTTCTGATCTCTCTCGTCGCATACCTCTTCCATTGAGAAGAGCTCATGCGACGCGCCTTTCTACACAGCCTCATCCTTTCTCTGTTCAACTCTCAGACCCCAGACTTAGCCGCTATGCTCATACTTACATATATTGTACTGTTAAAATCAGGAACATACTTCCTTTATCTGTTTCCTCAACTTCCTTTGACTTGCACACTTTCAAACGACTTGTATCAGGACATGTCGGCTATTAACAATAAGATTTCAGGTATTTCTCAAACTCTAAATAAGTTGAATGAGTTTCTGAGAATTGAAGACGACGGTAATCCTTGGAGGCATCAACCCTGCTGCGGATAGCAAGAGAACAAGGAGAGTTATACCAAGGTTTGTTAGGTTTAGTTGAAGGGAAATAATATGGAATGCACGCCTCCATGCCAGAGAGAATCACCTCGGATATGCGTTCAGCACCTCTCTGCCTGAATCACCTCGTTAATGGGCTCTGTACATTCCGAGGGACCCCTCCCACGAGAGCAGTAATCATTCCATGGAAAATCAGAGAAGTACAACGGCAAGTCAGACCAGTTAGCAGCAATGAACTGATCGAAACGTCTCCTAGCCGAAGGTAGGGGCCGTTCTTGCGAAAAAACTAAGAGACAGAAGAAGAAATGGAAATATATATATATAATATATATATATATATATATATATATATATATATATATATATATATATATATATATATATATATATATATATATATATATATATATATATATATATATATATATATATATATAAATAGGCAAATGTGAAGCTACAAAACTGCAGCAAAAGCCGTTAACTGTTATTCAATTTCCTGCTTTCTGATTGGCGTTCTCACATCGATCTGGGAAGCTACTAATTTAACATAAAAGTAGTTTTTTTTTCTTTTCATTTTTCCCCCCTTTTCTCGTCGTCCCGCTCTTTTTTTCGCGCCAAAAAACAAATATATATATATATATATATATATATATATATATATATATATATATATATATATATATATATATATATATATATATATATATATATATATATATATATATATATATATATATATATATATATATATATATATATATATATATATATATATATATATATATATATATATATATATATATATATATATATATATATATATATATATATATATATATATATATATATATATATATATATATATATATATATAAATATATTATATATATATATATAATATATATAGGTTCGTTTTTAATTTTTAGAAGACTTTTTTTCCTATTATAGTATAAATGACTGTTTATTTGTATTTATTTTTGCAACATTAAAATAAATTTTAGCGTCAATCCTTGTGTGTGTGTGTGTGTGTGTGTGTGTGTGTGTGTTTTGGTTTACCGCGACATTTATTTCACCTTTTTTTTTTAGACTTTATCAAGGATCTATGTTTATGCATTTTTTATTTAGTGTTCGTTGTAGTTTATAGTTCTCACAATGTGTTTTTTTATTTTTATAGAGTTAAAGCTTTGAAATAAATATTTCTATGGGCAGTAACTTTAGCATTATATATATATATATATATATATATATATATATATATATATATATATATATATATATATATATATATATATATATATATATATATATATATAAAATAATCATCTTCCCCCAGGAAGGATTTTGGTCCTGTCAGTGGGATCTTTCGAGGAAGATCCTTGGGTTTTAAGGGCCCACGGCGGATACCGCTGGCTGGGTCAGGCCTATCGTGGATGCCGAAGATTATTTCCATCAGTGGCAAGAGCACTCCATTGATGTATTCGTTTAACGACTGAGTCATTCGGAGCTAAGCGCAAGGAGAAACCGCTCACGTTTCCCGCTCCGGCCAGGCCTCGAACCCTGGACCTCTCGCTTGCTATAAC
This sequence comes from Armadillidium nasatum, assembly GCA_009176605.1. Lineage (NCBI taxonomy): Eukaryota > Metazoa > Arthropoda > Malacostraca > Isopoda > Armadillidiidae > Armadillidium > Armadillidium nasatum. The sequence continues at coordinate 179,750 of SEYY01002518.1, forward strand.
GAGTGCTCGATCGACTGAGCTACGGAGCCGCTCATATATATATATATATATATATATATATATATATATATATATATATATATATATATATATATATATAATATATATATATATATATATATATATATATATATATATATATATATATATAATATAATATATATATATATATATATATATATTATAAAAATTTATTTATCAGAATAAACAATTTATAAAATAAAGTTATTTTTCCACATAAACTTCATTAA
>SEYY01002518.1:187500-190000 GCA_009176605.1 Armadillidium nasatum
TATTATTATTATTATTATTATTATTATTATTATTATTATTATTATTATTTAATTATGATAATAAAAATTATAAAATAATAATAATAACGATAATAGTAATAAAAGTATAATAATAATAAAAATAATAATAATAATAATAATAATAATAATAATAATAATAATATATAATATTAATAAAATAATAAAATAATAATAAAAAATAATTAAAATTAATATATTTTTTTTAAATAATTTATTATGTTACTACTTTCTTATAATATTAATAATAATAGAAATAATAAGTAAATATAATAATAATAATAATAATAATAATAATAATAATAATAATAATAATAATAATAATAACCTTTAGTAAAATAGATAGATTTATGCTTTTTGAAGGCAAGAATAATATTAAAACTAATATTTATGCTATTAATAATAGGAATAATAATAATGCTACTATTACTACTAATAATAGAATAATAATAAGTAATAAAAATAATAATAATAAAAAGTAATAATAATGAAAATAATAATGCTACTACTACTTACTACTAATAGCAGAATAATAATAATAATAATAATAATAATAATAATAATAATAATAATAATAATAATAATAATAATAATAATAATAATAAAAGCGTTAAATATTTTCTTTTATAAAGAGGGGAAAGAAGTTATTATGGTGAATTAGAAGAAAGAGTAATAAAAGATTCTGTATGAAAGTTTTTACTTTTTTTTTTGTAGAGAAAGTTTAAATGAAAGTTTTTGAAAGTGAATCAATTTTGGAAAGTTGCAAATTTGTTTTTCAATTTGTATAATTGATTGAATTGCAAATGGAATGAAATATAAAAAGGGGTAAAAAAAGAGACATGTTGGATGGAAGTTTTATATGAAAATAGAAATGATAAAAATAAAAGAAATAAAAATAAAAATGAAAAAAAGATGTTGGGTGGAAATTATAAATGAAAATAGAAATGATAAAAATAAAAGAAATAAAAATAAAAATGAAGAAAAGATGTTGGGTGGAAATTATAAATGGAAATAGAAATGATAAAATAAAAGAAATAAAAAAAAAAAAAAAAAAAAAAAAAAAAAAAAAAAAAAAAAAAAAAAAAAAAAATAAAAAAAAATAAAAATAAAATAAAAAAAAATATAAAAATAAATGAAATAAAAATAAATAAAAGAAAAAAAATAAAAATGAAAAAAAGATGTTGGGTGGAAATTAGAAATGAAAATAGAAATGATAAATATAAAAAATAAAAATGATAAAAAAAAAAAAATAGAAATAAAAATGAAAAAAAATGTTTTGTGGAAATTATAAAAAAATAGAAATGAAATATAAAAGAAATAAAAATGAAAAAAGATGTTAGGTTTAAATTAGAAATGAAAATAGAAATGAAAATAAAAAAATAAAAATGTGAAAAATGAAAATTTTAAAAAATGTTTAATGGAAATTATAAATAAAAATAAAAATGACAAATATAAAAGAAATAAAAATGAAAAAAAGGTGGATGGAAATTATAAATGAAAATAGAAATGATGAAAATAAAAATGAGAAAAATGAAAATGAAATATAGAATCTATAAATAGTCTGAATTATAAAGAAATAAAAAAATGTTGGATGGAAATAAAAAATGAATATAGTAATACTAAAAATAAAAGTAATAAAAATAAAAAATAAAGAAATAAAGTTAATAAAAAATGAAATAAAATAATAAATGCAAGAAAAAAGTTAAAAATAAAAAAGGGAAAGAATAGAAATAATAAAAATGAATTGAATAAAAATGAATAAATATGAATAAAAATAAAAATAAAATAAATTCAAAATAAAAATTAAATCAATATAAAATGGAACGAAAAATAAAATAAAACAAATTAGACAAGTTGAATGAAAATCGAAATAATAAAAATGAAAGTAATGGAAATGAAAAAAATAAAAGATAAAATATATAGTAAAATAAAATAAAAATAAAAATCTATAACAATAGATTGAAAAGTAAAAGTAATTAAAAACGTTGCATGAAAATAGTAAATTAAAATAGAAATAATAAATTAAAAAAAAATAAAAATAAAAGAAAAGTTGAGAAAATAAAATAAAAATAAATTGAAAAATATAAGCAATAAAAATTATTGTATGGAAATAAATGAAAATAAAAGTACAATAAAAATGAAAAATAGAAATAAAAATAAAAAATGAATTAAAGGAAAATGAAAATAAAATCTATAAAAATGGATTAAAAAATAAAAAAACAAAAAGAAAACAATGAAAACACAATAGGAGGAATAAAATTAAAAAAAAAAAAAAAAAAAAAAAAAAAAAAAAACATAAGGAACTTAATAAAAGGGAAAATAAAAAAAATCTGATAAATAGATTGAAAAATAAAAAAAAAAAAAGAAATGTTAATAAAATGAAAACAAAAAGAAAATTAAAATGATTGAAATAAAAATTAATGGAAATTAAATAAAAAAATTTAAAATAAATAAATAAAAATTAATAAAAAAATTAAATTAA
>SEYY01002518.1:200000-210000 GCA_009176605.1 Armadillidium nasatum
TAACTTCCCTTAAGACTGCAGTAACTAAAGTCTTTACGACTCTAAATAATTATCTAGACTTTATTACAAAAGAATATTCTATACTTTTCTGTCTTCAAATAATATTAACTTTCAAAAAAAGTGTTTTAAAGATTCTATAAATAGAAGAATATACAGATTATATGTTTTATGTATGTGATTCTCGTACATGTATGATAAAGAGTGTACATATGTATTATGTAGGCATATTCATTATGCATGTATGCTTTTCTTATGCATGTCTACAAAGTATGTATCCCAAAGAGTGTATATAAATAGTTCTATAAATAGAAGAATATACAGATTATATGTTTTATGTATGTGATTCTCGTACATGTATGATAAAGAGTGTACATATGTATTATGTAGGCATATTCATTATGCATGTATGCTTTTCTTATGCATGTCTACATAGTATGTATCCCAAAGAGTGTATATAAATAGTTCTATAAATAGAAGAATATACAGATTATATGTTTTATGTATGTGATTCTATTCTCGTACATGTATGATAAAGAGTGTACATAGGTATTATGTAGGCTTATTCTGCATACATTTATTATGCATGTATGCGATTCTTGTACATGTCTACATAGTATGTATGATAAAAAGTGTACATATGTACTACGTAGGCTTATTCTGCATACATTTATTATGCATGTATGCATTTCTTGTACATGTCTACATAGTATGTATGATAAAGAGTGTACATATGTACTACGTAGGGTTATTCTGCATACATTTATTATGCATGCATGCATTTCTTGTACATGTCTACGTAGTATGTATGATAAAGAGTGTACATATGTACTACGTAGGCTTATTCTGCATACATTTATTATGCATGTATGCATTTCTTGTACATGTCTACATAGTATGTTATCCCAAAGAGTGTACATATGTATTACGTAGGCTTATTCTGCATACATTTATTATGCATGTATGCGATTCTTGTACATGTCTACATAGTATGTATGATAAAGAGTGTACATATGTACTACGTAGGGTTATTCTGCATACATTTATTATGCATGTATGCATTTCTTGTACATGTCTACATAGTATGTATGATAAAGAGTGTACATATGTACTACGTAGGCTTATTCTGCATACATTTATTATGCATGTATGCATTTCTTGTACATGTCTACATAGTATGTATGATAAAGAGTGTACATATGTACTACGTAGGGTTATTCTGCATACATTTATTATGCATGCATGCATTTCTTGTACATGTCTACGTAGTATGTATGATAAAGAGTGTACATATGTACTATGTAGGTTTATTCTTCATGCATTTTATATACATGTATGAATAAATATGTATGTATGCATTTCCTGTACATGCCTACGTAGTATGTATGCTAAAGAGTGTACATATGTATTACTCAGGCTTATTCTACATATATACACGAATGTATGTTATGTATGAATATATATATATATATTTTAGATTTTTTTTTTTAAATTTAAAATTTTAAAGATAAAAATTAAAATAAAAGTTACTCAAGATATTAGAATGTCTAAGAAAGATAATAAAATAAAAAATACTAAGTAAAATAAAAAAAAATAAATAATAGGTAAATAATACACACTGCTTCATCTATGACCAATGATGATAAATGTTATAACGTAATTAGAATTTGTTGAATAAATGTGCGATTGGAAGAACATGAAGTTAGAGAATATCATGCATGATGTACGTATGACACATTAAGCACGTCAGTACACTTATATTCAAATAGTGTGAAAAATATATAATAAAAAATAATGTAAACAGAATTTGTAATGATCATGTAGGGTTTAAAGAGGACGAAAACATCGGAATATGATATGGGTAATTAAGTGTAAGCAAAGTTAGTAGGTTAAAAAACATGTTAAAAAATGTAATTGTCCTAAATTAAGAAAGCATGAAAAAATACTATTCTTATGTGCCTTTATCTATAGGGTAGAGTTGTTTATAAAAAATAATATTAAAGATTTTTATTTATTTATGGAAAATATTGATTTATTTGTAACGATAATTATACGTAATAATAAATTTATATTTTATATATAAAAGATCTTGTTTTCGATTCATATAGCCAATCGTATACATTGCGCATACTATCGTAGAGCGTGTGTGGTGTGTGAGTGAGTAGGGAGTAAATATGTAGTTCTATAAAATAAAATTAAAGTAAATATAAAAAACAGACTCATCGAAATTGCTGTTGCAAAACTTTTCATGATGATACCATTTAGTATTAAATAGAAATAACGCTAATTCGTGCACAGTTGAGGCCTATATCTAAGCTATTGATAATGGCAGCAGCATTATTGAATTAGTAACATGATAAACATAAGAAGATAAATAGGTAAAAGAGAATGAGTAAAAATAGAGAGAGCTAAAATATAAAAAGATAAAATAAAAATAAAGATAAGAAAGTAAAAATTATATATATTATATATTTATATATATATAATAATTTATATTGAATATATATATAGTATATTAATATATATTATTATATTTATAATAATTATAAATATTTTTAAATATAATTATATATATATATATATATAAATTTAATATAAGATATATAATATTCGATGGTATATACCATGAGCATGTAGCAAATCAGACATGAAAATCTTTCAATCATGCCTTAAAAGGTTTAAAACTTTAAATTAATATAAGAAAATTATTATATAAAAATAAATGAAGTATTAATCTAAATAATTATTAGATCTGAAGTATTTGTATTTAAGCTAAAATAAGGGAAAAACTCCGATGAGCGCATGTAGTCGCGGTGCACCCAAAGGATGTAACAACGAGCTTGGCGTAATTGGGGAAAGCAACATGATGCAAGGAAGTATCTTCCTTATATTGCATTGACCATCGTAACTCTGAAGATTACTTTTTTATTTACAATCACAATCAGTACCAGATCATTAGGTCACAATGATGTATACATGATCACATTTTCGATTACTTTTGAGCTATTGCAGTTTCCATGCGATAAGGCGGTCCGTAAGTAAGATGTAATTCCTGTAAGTGCGGAGCATATTGGGGATGTATCTAGATACGTGCATAAGAGAGGTAAATAGATGTACTTGCAATATCTGTTCAATGTATAGTTTAACCTGTGAACGTTGAAGTTTAATAAGATCACAATTGTGCGCAATGCAAGTATACAGTAAGTAAAGTCAATTGAATATAGATATGGGTAGAATATTTATGTACTATATTCTTTTAAATACAATAACAACTATTATTGAACATATATAATAATAAATATATTTATGGTTATATATTTTGTATTCGTCTTTAATTGTGCAGGGAGCTATGTTTATGTTGTGTGGCATTAAAATAAATATAATATAGATTATATATAATATACTGTATATTAATATATTTAAAAAATTATGTAAACATAGAAATAATATTTGATGAGGTAGTATAAATTTTTTCTGTGGTGAGATGTTGAGAGAGGGTTCTTTTGCTGTACAAGGTACTTTACCGCTTCCGTTATCTACGGTTATTACTTTCACATTATAAACTAACTTTAGCCGGTACATTTCATACTACATGTATCGTATCGCAGTTAGTAACTATCTAGTCATAGTAGTAATATAATGTTATATAAAATACTAATACATTTTACGATATACATGCTCATTATATATATATTGTGTGGTGAGGTGTGAGGATATTATTTAGTAAATAAATAATATAATTATAATCATTAAATAATAATATGTCAGTTATAAATTAATAAATAAAATTAAAAAAAAAAAAAAAAAAAAAAAAAAAAAAAAAAAAAAAAAAAATAAATAATAATTAAATATATTAATAATATTTTATTATATGAGCTTACTAATTTAAATATATATGGTTTTTATTTTTATCTTTACTTCATTTCTTTAGAACTATTTATTAATTTATTCTGCTCCACAATAAATTCATCATCTCTCCACTTATACTTTTGTGGCAAAATTGTTGAACTATAATGATATTTGTATTAAACTCAAAGTATAAAATTAACTAAATCCATACAATTATTTTTAAGTTATTTGTAGAAAATAAAAAAAATATTACATTAAAAAACTTATGTGCAGAGAATTTTATTAAGGGCAGTAAAGACATCGAGACGGGTCCAGCAGACGTAATCGATATCTATTTAAGGGTCAATTAATATATATATTATACATGTAAGATTATATAATGCATATTACTGTAATATAATATATAATTAGGAATATAATCAGGTATCCATTACATATACCTACTCCACACTACCAGCTAAATGTATATAGATATTATATATATTAGTGGTGTGGTAGTTCAACGCTACAGTATTTTTAAAGACGCGTTCGAATACATGGAATTTTTGTGCGTTAATTACCATTCCCCACAACGTCGACAGATATTATAAAAAAAATCTCCCCAGGAATATAAGCTGGAATTTACCGGATTTTATAGCCTTCGAAACACTTGACGGGCCATATTGAAAATTTACCAAAACCTACGTATAGAAGTGATCAACGCATGCTCACTCACCATAGTGAGATTATCCCATAATTACGCGGGTAAATAACATCGGCATATATAGTAAATAATATGAAAGAATTGATAAGATCAGAGACTACAATAAACGAAAGTATAATATAAATAATAATTAAAGTAAATGAAAAGCATCAGGACCGCACATATTAGAAAGAAACACGAGGACAAAAAAAACGGTACAATGGCATAGCAGTGAGACGGGCCGCAGGCGGTTCCGAGGTGCGCCGACCCCTACCCTGATCACTCTTGCCCGCGGCCTATTCCACCCCTTACAACTACAGCTCTTCTTCAGTGGCCGTCATGCGCCTCACCCGCCCCTACCTCTACAGGGACGGGGAGAGGACACTTTTCTAGCGTTTTAATTTTACTGCCAAACACGTACGGATTATAAACTCAACTATACGCGAATGAAACTCAATCAAATAAAGAAGGCATTCAGTAGTTTTTTACAATCTGGGGAGGAAGCGTATGGGGAGGAGGGGGACAACACAACTTAATCACACACACTCGAAACAATTAAAAATCAATATACACCAACAAAGTGTGAACCGGGACATAATTGGTATTTATTATTATTCTTATTCATTATTATTATTCCATATATGACAACACGGATAAACTTCCTTACCCTTTATATTCCTTTTTATTCACTATTAGTGTACTTTCTTTTTGTTTTCATTGTGTGTGGAGTGGCGTGCTTTCTTTTACTGTGCTTTGTTTGGTAAATTTTATATTAATTTTTTCTTTTTTCAATTTTCTTCAAACTTTCTGTTTTTACGATTTTACGTTTTTTTGTCTAATGCAATCTTCGTGGTGTGAGAGGGGGGCGGTGTTCTGCTTCCTGGCTAGTTCCTTTTTCTTTTTCTAGATTAATTTCTTTAAGCGTTTTTGCTTAGTTTTTATTTTTTCTTTTTTCTAATATCTTCAATTCTCTGTTAAAGCGCTCATGCTTGGCTTGTCTTTTTATTCATAACTTTCTATTTTACGATTTATTGGCTTGTTTTTTTCCTTTCTAATTAATTACATCTTTGAAGCGTGGTGTTGGGCGGGTGTGGGTGTTTCTTCTCTTCCATCCTTCCAGCTACTTTTTGCCGCAATTCGCTACTTTCCCAATCTTTTTTCTTTTCTTTTATTTTCTTCAAATCATTAACTTCCTAATATTTGTATTTCACTTATTTTCTTTAAGCGTTTTTTGCGTCCTTCGCCTATTTTTTTTCTCTTGTGGGACCCTCTTATTATCTTTTTTTAAGCGTATTTGGTTGCCTATTGGTTTTTCGTTGGTGAGGGGTGCGTCCTATTGGTGTGGGTCTTAAGGCGCTATTTGGCTTGCCCTAATTTTTTTACTACTTGGAATTCCACTTTATTATTATCCTGATTAAGCGTATTTGCTGCCTATTGATTTTTCTTAGTTATCCTTCCTATTTCATTTTCTTTGAAGGTATTTGCTTGTCTGATTTTTTCCTTCCATCTTTTGTTGTATCTTTTTGTGTGTACGATGTGTTTACGATATCATACAAGCAAAGGTTCTCTCTACATTTAAATTGACTTGTCAAATTACGGCGATTATAAACTCGACTTCGATGAATAATAATAAGCATCTTTATGGTGTGGTGGTGTGTGGCCTAGTTTCCTTCTTAGCATCTTTGCGTGGGGATCTTGTTTTCTTATAAGCTTGTTTTTTTCGTATATGAAATTTCTATGGTGTAATTATACTTCTTTTAAGGTTTCTTTCTGCTTTCATATTTTATCAGTGGGCATAGGTATCTTTCTGTTCCCCGTTTCATAACAGTCTTTTTCTTATTGAATTCCCCTCTATAGTTATTATTTTTCTTTAGCGTCTTTGTTTTTATTTCCTTCTTGCATGGCGTGGGTGTGTCTTTCTCATTTTTCTTTAAGCGTTTTTGCTCTTTAAAAATTGAAATCTTCTTATATTGTTTGTATTATATTCTTAAGTGATTTTTGCTTTCATATGTCTCCTCTCATGCAATTTTTCTTTTCTCGTTTTTTAAAAGCAATTTTCTTCTTTATTGAATCCTCTTAATTTTTCTAGTTTAAGTGTTTTCTTTTTCGCATTCTTCCTTTTTCTTTCATTTTGGCTCAGTTTCTTTAAGCCGTTTTTTTCTTTATTCTTTTCTTTATTGAATTCCCCTATGTTTATTATTTTCTTTAAGCGTCTTTGCTTTCTTATTTCCTTCTTGCATCTTTCTTTCTCATTTCTTTAAGCGTTTTCTTCTTTATTGAAATCTTTTTCTTATGTGTATTATATTCTTTAAGTGTATTTGATTTCATATTTCCTTCATGCATTTTTCTTTCTCGTTTCTTTAAAGCATTTTTTCTTTATTGAATCCTCTTTATTTTCAATAAGTGTTTTTGCTTTCTTATTTCCTTTTTGCATCTTTAGATCTCGTTTCTTTAAGCGTTTTTTCTTTATTGAATTCTCCTATACGTATTATATTCCTTAAGCGTCTTTGCTTTCATATTTCCTTCTTGCATCTTTCTTTCTCGTTTCAATCACACTCTGATCCTTTCCCTCCGTTAACTCGTAAACCGATTCCGGATGAGCAGCGGAGCAAAGGGAAAAGGCTATTTTAGCTGTTTAAAAGACACAAAGGCCATTGTGAGTGTGTGTTTTCTTTTTTGTTCTTAAGATACAAAGGGCATTGTATGTATGTTCGTGTTTGTGTCTTTTTGCTTGTCGGTTCTTAAATGCCTTTGTATGAAAAAGAGGTCTTTTTCAGGCCACCAAAATGCGCCATCAAAGAAGGAGCTGAGCGAAAAAGTCCTAAAGAAAAAAAAAAACTATTTATATATTAGAAAACTAAAGAGGCAAAAAAACGTTGCTAAAATAAGGCGGAAAAAGGTGCCAAAAAGGGTGCCAAAAAATGAGACAAAAATAGTATGCAAAAAAAAAAAAAAAAAAAAAAAAAAAAAAATATGACGGAAAAAATTGCTTAGCAAAAATAAATGTAAAGAAAATTAGGGGGAAATAGAAACGAAAAAAAAAAAAAAATAAAAAAAAAATAAAATAAAAAGAACAAAAAAACAAAAATAAAAATAAAAATAAAAATAAATATATACATTTGAATTTAGATGAAACAGAAAATGCAAAATTGTAAGAAAAAATTAAATAAAATTTAGGAAAAAAACTGATACAAAAAGAAATACATAGAAAATGTTTACAAATCTGAATTATAATGTGAAAATAAAAAAAAAAAAATTCAAAATGGCAACCAGAAAAAAAAAAAAAAAAAAATGGGGAGAGGGGGAGGGGGGGAGGTAGAATTACGAATTAAAAAAAAAAACAGAAAATATTTTTAAAATATGCATTGAATGTACAAAAATACTCAGAAATAATAGAAATAAGTACTGAACAGGGAAAGTATTGAATAGGAAAAGTTCTGAACGGAAAAAAAGTACTGAATAAGAAAAGTACTGAATGGAAATAAGTACTGAGCAGGGAAAGTATTGAATAAGAAAGTACTGAACGGAAATAAGTACTGAACAGGGAAAGTACTGAACAGGAAAAGTACTGAACGGAAATGAGTACTAAACAGGAAAAATACTGAACAGAAATAAGTACTGAATAGGAAAATTATTGAACGGAAATAAATAATGGACAAGAAAAGTGCTGAACGGAAATAAGTACTGAACAGGGAAAGTACTGAACAGAAATAAGTATTGAACTGGAAAAGTACTGAACAGGAAAAGTACTGAACAGAAATAAGTACTGAACAGGAAAAATACTAAACAGAAATGCGTACTGAAAAAAAGCATTGAACAGAAATAAATAATGGACAGGAAAAGTACTGAACGGAAATATGTACTGAAAAGGAAAAGTACCGAACAGAAATAAGTACTGAACAGGAAAAGTACTGAACAGGAAAAGTACTGAACAGGAAAAGTACTGAACAGAAATAAGTACTGAACAGGAAAAATACTAAACAGAAATGCGTACTGAAAAAAAGCATTGAACAGAAATAAATAATGGACAGGAAAAGTACTGAACGGAAATATGTACTGAAAAGGAAAAGTACCGAACAGAAATAAGTACTGAACAGGAAAAGTACTGAACAGGAAAAGTACTGAACAGGAAAAGTACTGAGCTGGAAAAGTACTGAACAGGTAAAGTACTGAACAGTAATAAGTACTTCTAATAATAATTAATAATAAATAATAATATCCTTCTCCAATTACTCCCCTTCTCTAGATTATATAAATCCCCCAACCCACCTGTTAGACCTCATCTCCCACAAACCCCATCTCTCACAAATCAATCTCCTCTTAAACCCCGTCTCTCACGAATCTATTCCCCCAAGCCCCCATCTCCCACAAATGTATTTTCCCAATCCCACATCTCCCACAAATATATTCCCCCAAACCTCCATCTCCCACAAAGGTATTTCTCAAAATCCACATCTCCCACAAATATATTCCCCCAAACCCCCATCTCCCACAAATGTATTTCCTCAAACCCACATCTCCAGCAAATATATTCCCCCAAACCCCCATCTCCCACAAATGTATTATTTTTTTATTTTTTAATTAATTAAATTATTTATTTTATAAATAATTAAAAAATATATAAAAGATACAAAAAAAATAAAAAATATATATTTAAAAAACATAAAAAATTTAAAAACATGAAAATTAAAAACTTGTTGAGCAAATGTTATAAAAAACTTTATAAAAATTATTATTGAAAATTAAAAAAAATAATTATATATATATATATATATATATATATATATATATATATATATATATATATATATATATATATATATATATATATATATATATATATATATATATATATATATATATATATATATATATATATATATATATATATATATACTAAAAAAATTTAATAAAAATTTATAAAAATAAGTATCATCAAAACTTTTAAAAAAACATATAACATAAAATAAATGAAAATATATATATATAATATATAATAATATATATATATATATATATATATATATATATATATATATATATATATATATATATATATATATATATATATATATATATATATATATATATATATGACATCCGATCCATCATATATACTAATATATATATATTACCCACAACTTTCGCAAATATATTCCCCCAAACCCCCATCTCCCACAAATGTATTTCCTCAAACCCACATCTCCAGCAAATATATTCCCCCAAACCCCCATCTCTCACAAACCTATTCCCCCAAACCCCCATATCTCTCAAACCTATTCCCCCAAAATCTAACTCCTTTTTCTGGAATTGGAACATAAAAGTTTGATTTATTGCACAATTAAATATATAAAAGTAGAAATTAACCAACATATTAAATTAAAATAAATGAATAAAAAAGAATTAAGATATTTTTAAATGTTAATTTAATATTTTTATTTTTAAATTTTAATTTTGAAAATTTAGTAAATT
>SEYY01002518.1:212500-220000 GCA_009176605.1 Armadillidium nasatum
TAAAAAAATATAATTATTTTTGAAATTGAAAAATAAATATTTGAAAAATAAAATGTTAAATAAAATAAAAAGTCAAATATAGATATTTGCAATTTTTATTTTTGGAAATTTTAAAACAAATACTTGAAAAAAATTACAACATTGAAAAATTAAATTAAATTTGCAATTTTATTTTATTTTATTTTATTTTATTATTATTATTATTATTATTATTATTATTTTTTTTTTAAATACCTACAAAAACAAATGCTATCCAAAAATTAAACTTAAAAATTAGCAATATTTTGAAAAATAAAAAATAAATATTTGCAAAATAAAAAGCTTTCAAAAATTAAATACAAAAATTTTCAATTTGTTATTTAAAAATTGAAAAATAAAACTTGCAAAAATAAAAAAAAAATAGAAATTTGTAATTTTTTTTTTTAAATTTATTTTGAAATTAATAATAAAATCAAAGTTATTTGAAATTAATTTTGTTTCACATTTCAAAAATAAAATAATTAGTACACTTACTGGTAAAATATTCATTAATAAATAAAAGGAAAAAAATTGATTTTTATTTTTTATAATTTTTATATTTAAATTTTAATATTTTTTAAAAAATAAGAAAAATAAATTTTGCTAATTAATTTCCAAATTTGGCTATTTCATTTTATAAAATAATAATATGAAAAAAAATTTTAAAATTAAATTTGAAAAATTTAAATAATATATAATATATATAATATATATATATATATATATATATATATATATATATATATATATATATATATATATATATATATATATATATATATATATATATATATATATATATATATATATATATTGGGAATTTTCTCGTCTAAATTTTTTTAAATTCTTTCTTATCGAACTAAAATAATTTTTAAAATTTATTTAATTTATGAATTGTTAATAATAAATTTTATTATTATTATTATTGTTATTACTATTATTATTATTATTATTATTATTATTATTATTATTATTATTATTATTATTATTACTACATTTATCATTTTCATTATCATTATTATTACTAATATCATTTCTATTATTATTGCTGTTTTAATTATTTTTATTTATTTATTTTATTATTTATTATTATTATTATTATTATTATTATTATTATTATTATTATTATTATTATTATTATTATTATTATTATTATTATTATTATTATTATTATTATTATTTTATTTATTAAAATCATTAAAGGTAATTTAATTAATGTAATTTCTTTCACTCTACAACTTTTAAACTTTTAAATTAATAATAATAATAATAATAATAATAATAATAATAATAATAAAAATAATAATAATAATAATAATAATAGTAATTATACGGATTAAGAATAATAATTATTAATGGAACCAATTTTTTTAATTGAAGGTGAAAATTCAAGGAATATATATATATATATATATATATATATATATATATATATATATATATATATATATATATATATATATATATATATATATATATATATATATATATATATATATATATCAGGGGTGGGCAAGAGCGCAAGTTAAGCTCTAGGTAGTGCTCTTGCGCTTGCGCCAAACTTTTGAGAAAATAGCGCTTTTGCCCTTGCACTTCACCATTTTTTAAGAGCGCAAGTTTTGTTAAATTCAACTTTTATTATCCAGAGGTGGGCAAAAGCGCAGCTTGCGCTCTAGGTAAGTGGCTTGCGATGACATTTGGGCTTTACCCATTTTTTGAAGAGCCCAAGATTTTGTAACGTTTACAAAAAAAAAAAAAAAAAAAAAAAAAAAAAAAAAAAAAAAAAAAAAAAAAAAAAAACAACAACAAGAAAACGAGTATGAAACATGATCAAGAATATGCGCTAAGATCTGTGACGTCATTTTGTAAATATATGTTGAATAATGATTAATAAATATGTTCTAAAAATCAGAACAGGCAACTTTAATATGTAAAGTTGCCAACAATCGCAATCGGCTTGTTTTGAGGAGTTTTCTTTAGCTTATTTTAAATTTAAAACTTGCTTCTATTATTATTATTATTAATATTATTTTTATATGTATAAATATATATTTTTATATTAACGACTTACGAGTATTAAAATATAACAGGAGGTCACTGAAATTGAATGAACTCCAAATGACTAATTGAAGGTGAGTTTAATTTTTATAATTTGGAACAAATTTCAAGCTTTCCTTGATATACGTATAAAAAATAATTATTTCATAATTTATTATTTCAACTTAATAATTATCCTTTTGAATGAAAGTAATATATTTCTTAAATTATATAACATTCTCTGATGTCCTTATCTACAAATCACAGACATGTAGCGCTTAAATGAAACCTGAAAACTGGATTTATTTATGAGAATATTTGAAACCTTTTTTAAATATTTCAGAAACTGAAGGCCACATCGATGCAGACGATACAAACTGGAAGACAAGTTGAAGCAGACCCTGGATAGCTTGGCTGGAATTTAATGTCCACCCCAGGAGCCCTCTCACTAGGAACCTGTTTCCATGTGAATACCAGGAGGTCTGGGTTAATTTATTCATTAAGTACAATACCCTTTTACTTAGCTCAGCTGCTGTGGAAAGGCTGTTCAGTCAAGGGTCATATATTCTGAGGCCAAAGAGAATAGCCATGACATCCAGCAAGTTCGAAGAGTTCATTTTTATGAAAGGGAATATGACCCTCTTCAAGATGATACAGAATGTGACTGAGGATTTTAATAATTGACTAAAATAAAATTAAACATCTGGTCTTCTCTTTTTGTACTCTTGCATGTGCGCTCCAACAATTTTGTAATAAGTTGCGCAATTGAGCGTTCTCGCACTTGCGTTTGAAATTTTTTTTAAATAAGTTGTGTTCTTGCGCTTGAGCACCAATTTTGCTCTTTATAGTTTATTTAAACTAAATGTGGAGGGAATTTTCTAAGACTTTGTATGTGTGTGTGTATGTGTGTGTGTGTGTAATAATAATAATAATATCCTTCCCCGATGTTTCCAGATAATGTTCGAACAAGCACATTAAAATCTTGATAATAATGTTTTAATCTCCCATTTTTATTATGTTTTTTCAGCTTCTAATTTTAAAGCGTAAATGAATACTTTATTATTATTGCATCGTTTTACCCCCTGTATAATCGTACGTTTGGCAGTAATTAAAACGAGAAAATTTGCTTTATGATGTCGTACACCGAAGAAAGATAGTGATATAAAATGATAGTATATATATATATATATATATATATATATATATATATATATATATATATATACTATATATATATATATATATATATATATATATATATAATATATATATTAATATATATATATATATATATATATATATATATATATATATATATATATATATATATATATATATATATATATATATATATATATATATATATATATATATATATATATATATATATATATATATATATATATATATATATATATATCTGGTTTTAAGATGATCAATAATGCATATGTCAATTTGCATTTCTAATAGTTTTATTTGACTTTATAATCGTACGTCTGGCAGTAATTAAAGTACGGAAATTTGATTAATGATATCGCACACGAAATAAAAAAAGTTTAATTAATATGATATTCTTTATATATACATAGTCGTGTTCCCTTATATATATATATTTATATATATATATATATATATATATATATATATATATATATATATATATATATATATATATATATATATATATATATATATATATATATATATATATATATATATATATATATATATATGGCTTTATTCGAGATCATTATCCTCAAATATCGATATTTGTAAATATCGATATTTGATTTGATATATCGGGATCGCCCCTATCTCTTCGGTCTGTATACCTGTCAATAAGAAACTACCCCAAATCATCGACAGGAAAAGTTGTCGATAATATCATCATCACTCACGGGTCGGGGGTAGAGCCCCCGTAGACAAATGCTCGCTTTTTGAAATATTTAAGTTGTTCATCTTGCAGTCTGACTCTTTTTTTTAAAATTATCGATACTTCATAAGAAAATCGATACTTCATAAAAAAAAATCGTTTGAAGATGAGGATACTGATCTTGAATAAATACCATATATATACTATTATTATATATATATATATATATATATTATATATATATATATATATATATATATATATATATATATATATATATATATATATATATATATATATATATATATATATATATATATATATATATATATATATATATATATTTAGGAATTTTCTTCTAAATAAGAAAGTTAGTCGTTTTCTATTCGTCCAAGTTTTGCTAAAATATTTAGATTTCTAAAATTTTATGAGAAAAGCAGCGTTTTATTTCGTCAATTTCTGCCCGAAAATATACAAATTTTCCCGGGAAAATGACGTCACTATTCTTATCTAATTTAGAATCCAGCGTATCTAATTTAGTTTTCTGAAGACAGGGTTTTATATAACTAAATTTCTCCTTAAGATTTAGATATAAACCAAATGAAAACACACCCATTTTTGTGGCCGCCCGCCATTAATTATTTAGCGTTTGTGTGCAGTTTTATGTCAAATTTATTAAAATTTATTTTAATTGCAGTGTTAAAATATACAGAAATTTAAAAAAAAAAATTATTTAGGAATGAACTACATTGCGGAAATGTAGCTTCACTTACAGTAATAATATTTCTATTAAGTTGAGATGTAATTGATCCTATATACAGAAGTTTTAAGTGTATTTTTTTGTTTGAGTACAGTGGGAAAATGAAGAGTTGGTCTGAAGATACTAGTGAGACACTCGTTAATTAATACTTTTTCCACTTGAAACTTTGGGAATAAATTAAAATGGAAAAGTATTTTCAAAAATTCCATTTACTATATATATATATATATAATATATATATATATATAAATATATATATATATATATATATATATATATATAATATATATATATATATAATATATATATATATATATATATATATATATATATATATATTATTATATTTTAAATATATATAATTAGGGACGGATCGCATGTTATATTTTTCACATTTGCGGATGCGGATATAGAATATAGAATTTTCGTCAAGTGCGGATGCAGATGCGGATGCGGAGTTGAATTTTCGAAAGTGCAGATGCGGATGCGGATGCGGATGCGGAAGCGGATGTGAATTTTAATTTTGATGAGGATGCTCAGCGGATGGGGATACCATCACAAATATATATATATATATATAATATATATATATATATATATATATATATATATATATAATATATATATATATATATATATATATATATATATATATATATATATATATATATATATATATAATATATATATATATATATATAATATATATATTATATATATATATATATATATATATATATATATATATATATATATATATATATATATATATATATATATATAATATATATATATATATATATATATATATATATATATATATATATAATATATATATATATAATATATATATATATATATATATATATAATATATATATATATATATATATATATATATATATATATATATATATATATATATATATATATATATATATTATATATATATATATATATATATATATATATATATATATATATATATATATATATATATATATATATATATATATATATATATATATATATATATATATATATATATATATATATGCGGTGTGTGTGGGCGTAGTGTGGGTGTGTTGAGGAGATGAAATGCATAATTTGTTGAGTGAGCTTCAAATTTGCATTTTGTTCTCAATTGGTCCATTGTTGGCGGGGAAATAATTAATCATTCCATTTAAATATTATAGTTCTTAAATTTCACTTTGAAGTCAAAATGAAAATAATTATTCACACACAGTCACACGCACACACGCACACACACTGTATATATATATATATATATATATTATATATATATATATATATATATATATATATATATATATATATATATATATATATATATATATATATATATATATATATATATATATATATATATATATATATATATATATATATATAGATAGATAGATAATATATAGATATATAGATAGATAGAGAGATAGATAGATAGATAGATAGATAGATAGATAGATAGATAGATAGATAGATAGATAGATAGATAGATAGATATAGATAGATAGATAGATATAGAAAGATATAGATAGATAGACATAAAAATAGAAATATAGATGGATAGATAGATAAATAGATAGATAGAGATAGATAGATAGATAGATAGATAGATAGATAAATAGATAGATCGAACTCGACCTATAATGAAAATTTTTTTTTTTTTTTTTTGTGAGCATTTTATGATCTTGGTTTCCATTTCCTTAAAAATAAAACCCGCCTCCAGTAAGTTCCATGACGTAATAAATTTAGTGACGTAATAAATTTAGTGACGTCATAAATTTTTGTTACGTAATAAAACCAATTTTAAAATGCTTTAACAATACGAAGAAAACAGTCGTTCCTCTCTTGGGAATTCAAAAATAGAATTTACGAAGGTTTTTTCATTTTATATTAATAAAAAAAATTTTAAAAAAAAAAAAAAATAAAAAAAAAAAAAAAAAAAAAAAAAAAAAAAAATTTTAAAAAACAAAAAAAAAAAAAAAAAAAATACATTTATATATATATATATATATATATATATATATATATATATATATATATATATATATATATATTATATATATATATATATATATATATATATATATATATATATATATATATATATATATATACTGATCCAGTATAGAAGTAGGTAATAACACAGCTTTCTCAACGATATGTAGTAAACTGGTTAGACCTAGGTAGAACTGGTTAGAGAACTTACACATACATATTAATAATAGTCCCAACAGACACTTCTATATCCTTGATCTATGAGTCTCATATATCCTCTACTTATATATATTTAACCTGTTAATCTTAGCACATCTTTTACCTGTTGATTTTAATGTTTTCTCTGCTACAGATTTATCCATCCTTAAGTGTATCTTATGATTGAGAGGTTGGGGGGGGGGTGCTTTGTGTCACTTCTACGATAATTATTCCTGGGATGACTGCTTTGACTCAGAAGACGCTTTGAATTCTGCCGATAAGGTAGAGATTGTAATCGCTGGTGGGATGAGAAGGATCATTTTTCCTTCTGGTTTTTCTCCCCCTGTTTCTTTCAGAATTCACGACAGAGACAGTGCTTATCACTTATCTCAATCCTTCCACTAATATTCACTCTTCTTGGGATTGTTGCTGGGACAGTTGTCAACGGACAAAATATCACAAAACAAAGATACGCTGACCTCCATGGTTCTCTTACTGACAAATCTTTCTTACTTCCTTAGCAAATGCATCTCTAACAACTTCTGCAGATACCTCTTTTTCCTTTCTTGTTCGCTCTGATTTTTCTGTTGCTA
>SEYY01002518.1:225000-230000 GCA_009176605.1 Armadillidium nasatum
TTTTAAGTTAGGTTAAGTTAGGTTAGGTTGGGTTAAGCTAGGTAGGTTAGGTTAAGGTCAAGTTAAGTTGAGCTTATATGGAAAATTAATATTAATATTAAGATTATGAATAATTTATTAATATTATTTTGTATTATTAGGTTGCCGTGCATCGTTACATAACTGTATATTGATTGACACACTTGCTGGTTCGATCTCACTAATGGATCCTAGGTATACACTACCTAGAAAAGTTTATCTCTTCGAATAGGGCAATGTCCGTGAGATGTGAACTGTAATATATATATATATATATATATATATATATATATATATATATATATATATATATATATATATATATATATATATATATATATATATATATATATATATATATATATATATATATATATATATATATATATATATATATATATATATATATATATATATATATTTGTATTAATATGTAATATTTTATAATTTGTATTTTCTCTGAGGAGTTAAAAGAGATTAATTTTAGAGATTACGATTAGAGATTACAGACGAGATTTAAATAAAAAATTTAATTAAATAAAAAATAAAAATAAAAAATAAAAAAAATAACAAAATAGGAAAAATTAATAAAAAAAAAAAAATAGAAATTACGAATAAAAGTTAAAAATAAATAAAATAAGCCAAAAAATTAAGTAAAAATAAAAAATAAAAATAAAAAAAATAGGAAAAATTAATAAAAAAAAATAAAAATAAATAAAAAATAGAAATACAAATGAAGGCTAAAAATAAATAAAATAAATAAAAGAAATTTTAAAAATTTTAAAAAATAAAAAAGAAAACAAATAAAAAAAAACGCTTCCCGATTTTATTGGTTTCTGTATTAATACAAAATAATAATAATAATAATAATAAAAATAATAATAATAATAATAATAATAATAATAATAATAATAATAATAATAATAATAATAATAATAATAATAATAATAATAATAATAATCTCAAGAAGGATACCTCAGAGACCTAAATCCTTTTTAAAATCAAAATCAGTGAAAATTATTTTAATAATTATTTTGAGATTTAAATTTCAAATTTCATTCTACATTTTATAATTATTTTTAAATTCATCTTTTAAATTATATTTTATAATTTGTAATAATATTTTATAATTAAGTTTTGAAAAACTATATTATATATTTAGGTTAACCCTTTAAAAGAAATCATGACGTGTTATGCTTTAAATTATATTTTATAATTTGTAATTATATTTTAGAATTAAACTGAAAGAAGTTAAAAATTATATCTTAAAATTATTTCATCAGGTTAGGTTATCCCTTCAGAAGAAATTATGATATGTTATTCTTTAAATTATATTTTATAATTTGCAATTATATTTTAGAATTAAGCTCAAAGAAGTTAAAAATTATTTCTTAAAAAGATTTTGTCAGGTTAGGTTATCCCTGTGGAAGAAATTATGATGTTATGCTTTAAATTATATTTTACAATTTGTAATTATACTTTAGAATAAAGTCAAAGAAAGTAAAATTATATCGTAAGAAGATTTTGTCATGTTAGGTTATTCCTGTAAAAGAAATTATGATGTTTTATGCTTTTAATTATATTTTATAATTTAAATTATAATTTAGAATTAAGCTCAAAAAGGGTAAAATTATATCTTAAGAAGATTTGTTCATGTTAGGTTATCCCTGTAAAAGAAATTATGATGTTTTATGCTTTTAATTATATTTTATAATTGAAATTATATTTTAGAATTAAGCTCAAAAAGGGTAAAATTATATCTTAAGAAGATTTGTTCATGTTAGGTTTTTCCTGTAGAAGAAATTATGATGTTTTATGCTTTAAATTATATTTTATATTTTGCAATTATATTTTAAAATTAAGTTCAAAAAGGTAAAATTATATCTTAGGAAGATGTTTTCATGTTAGGTTATCTCTGTAGAAGAAATTATGATGTTTTATGCTTTAAATTATATTTTATAATTTGTAATTATATTTTAGAATAAAGTCACAGAAGGTAAAAATTATATTTTTGGAAGAAATTTTAATGTTTCAGGCTATCTTTTTTTTTTTTTTTTTTTTTTTTTTTTTTTTTTTTTTTTTTTTAGGTATAAATTATTACTAAAAAATTAATATAATTAAAAATTAGTAATAAAAAATAAAATTTATTAGATTATTAAATCAATTTTAATAAATTTAATGATATATGATTTATAAATTTTCTTTTGATATAAAATTATTTTTATTTGTCTAAATATTTTGAAATTTAAATAAATTAAAATAATTTAATTAAAACATAATTATTTTAACTCTTCATATATTAAATTACATTTTAAAAATAATTTATTATTTTAATATAAATTATTTTATTTAATTTAATAATAATTAACATTTTCCAAACATTTTAAAATAGTTTCTTTTTAACTCACCCAAACAAAAAAAAATAAAAAAATAAAATAAAATTAAAATCACAAAAAATATTTTCATGATTTTTTATAAATTTTATATTTTACAAAAGAAAAATTAACGGCATTTAAATTTAAATTATTTTTTTTTTGGCCGGAAAAAATTTTTTTTTTTGGCGGGAAAAAAAACTTTTTTTTGGCGCGAAAATGAATGTAGAATATTCAAACATGAAAGAAAAATGCGTGCAATTATTTTTATTACAATCTAATTCATTATATTTGAATTTATAACATTAGAATAATTAAACTGAGAGATTTATTTATTCTAATATATATATATATATATATATATATATATATATATATATATATATATATCTATATATTATATATATATATATATATATATATATATATATATATATATATATATATATATATATATATATATATATATATATATATATATATATATATATATATATATATATATATATATATATATATATATATATATATATATATATATATATATATATATATATATATATATATATATATATATATATATATATATATATATATATAATATATATATATATATATATATATATATATATATAATATATATATATATATATATATATATATATATTCACACCCTGAAGGTTTCTGGAATCCTTCCTCCTACTCCTTCTCCTTTCTCCTTTCAGGTGTCCTATGTCTTTACCTACGATTACTCATGATAGGATACATGGGCTCCTGAAATCCATGAATATCAGGAAAGCTACGGACTCGTGATAGCGTTCCTTCCCGTGTACTGAAGAATGTGTTCCGAATTGATGCATTTTCTTCGTTCAACTCTACTCTCTATGCCTTGATACTAATATTTTTCTTTCAGTCATGGAAGCTCCTATATGATCAACGGATTCCGAACCCCTGACCTGACCATTCTAACTATCGTCCTATCTTAGATTTTTAAAGCTCTCCTTATTTCACATTTCCTGGATCGTCTGGAGTCTCATTCTCTTCTCTTATATCTTCAGTATGGCTTTCGAAGGCTCGAGATCTACTGGTCCATTCTTTCGTATCTTACTAATCTATGGTCTTCTGCCCTTAGGGACTACGGGGAGGCATGTGTGGTGGCGCTTGACATATCCAAGGCTTATTTTCCTTTGGGTTTCCTCCTTCTCTTTTCTTACTCAGATATAATTTTCTCGCAGATCGTTCTATATCGTCACTTAGGTTAGGTTATTTAGGTTAGGTTAGGTTAGGTTAGGTTAGGTGTTCTTAGGGGTTCCCTTCCATCTCCGACTTTTAATGTTGGGTTAGGTTAACTTTGGTGTTCTTCGGGGGTTCCCTTCTATCTTCAGCTTTCTTTCTTACTTTTCATTAACGATCTTCTCTCAACAGCTCTTCTTACTCTTCTCGCTTTTATTCCGATTACTCAATTCTCCATTCTTCTACTCACTGCTAATATGACCCCCTCTTTTGCTTCAAGAGTTGCTTCTCGTCTTCAACTTTCCGATTCTATTCTTGCCGATCTGAATGAGATTTCCTGGTGGAGTCATGGCAATCTTGTGAAATTTAACTCTTTAAAAACTCAACTTCTTCACATTTCCCTCTCAAAAATACCTCCCAACAGGTAAATAACATTAACATTCTTGGTCTTAACATAAACCACATATCACAATGGTTGCTAAGGCAGCCTCTAAGAAGCTGGTATAATTGTTTAGGTTGAGAGAATTTTTTCTTCCGAACAGTTACTCCAATTATATAAGGGTCTTGTCAGTTCTTGGATGAAGTATAGTTCTCACGTTTGGTGGGACACCTGTTTTTCCACTCTTTTGGATGGGGTTATCTAAAGCTAAAAACTTTAAAAAAACAGTCCCCTATTATCAAACTCTCTGGACCATCTATCTCTGCGTCGTAACATTGGCTCACTAATTCTTTTCTATAGGTACTACAAAGGCAGGTGCTCGAGGAAATTGGCATTCCGCATTCTACCTCCATTGCGTCACCCTCGCAGCACAAGTGGTGCCCTTCTTGCCCACGAATATTGTGAGAATATTGAACCTTCCAAAAATTGTTCGTTGTAGCACCTTCTTCATTCCAAGCATTTCTGTTCTGTGAAACTTCTTACCATAATCTGTTTTTCCTGCTGCATCAAATCCTCCTCACTTCAAGGTTTCCGTCTGAGCACAACTGAGATATCTGCGTTAGGTACGGACTTGGGTGGGTTTCCTTTTCCTTTTGCGATATATATATATATATATATATATATATATATATATATATATATATAATATATATATATATATATATATATATATTATATATAATTCTATATATATATATATATATTATATATATATATATATATATATATATATATATATATATATATATATATATATATATATAAATATATATATATATATATATATATATATATATATATATATATATATATATATATATATATATATATATATATAATATATATATATATATATATATATATATTATATATATATATATATATATATATATATATATATATATATATATATATATATATATATATATATATATATA